>CM064494.1:4711154-4973654 GCA_032716605.1 Paralithodes platypus
GACCTGACTCTCGTAATTACCTTATTCAGATATTAAAACTCTAGTGATATCTAACGTTCGCCCACTGATTTGCGTTCTATGTATTTCTGAGACAAGGATATAAAACTTAGATCAGTACCCCCTGAGGTTACTAGAATTCCCGTGCTCTAAAATACGCTTGTCTAATCTAGTCTGTGAACTACTACTTGTGCACCAGAGCTACCAGTAATAAATCTAACAGTGAATATGAATCTATAAGTAACATTGATGGTCTTCGGTATATAACCTGTGAAATCAAAGCCAGTGATCAGAAGATTATACCTGAACGTTGGAAGTGGGAGACTAGGTTTCATCCAGATCCACTTATGCTAGTGTTGTTCAATTCTATTATATTGTCTTACACAAGTATTCTGCAGTGGTATATCAATAAACGTGATCATGTAACTTGCTACCATGTTTTTCTTTGTGTTCTCTATTCCTCATATCTTGTATTGTGCATGCAGCCTTATATACCCAGTCAATTTAGAACTCACATTACCCAAGTTAAACCTGTAGAAAAACAGGGCATAACATTGGCGGCAGCGGTGGTTCTTGATTCGGATAAAAGGTTGCATTACACTGCAAGTTTGGAACAGTAGAAGCATGGCAACATCGCGAAATCTTCAGCCATTCGCACACATTCCCAAGTATGATATAAACACGTATGATATCACCAGTTACTTAGACATAATAAAGCCAGTGTACGATGTGGTACTTCATAATGACCACGAAAAAATCGCCTGGGCAATTTTGCATATTATACAGTTTGGGAGAAGCCGTTTCCCAACTTGTTGATAAGCCTACCTTTCAAGAATTTATTCACCAAATGGTGACACAGGATACGCCAGAGAGTACCTGGAACCAGTTTCGATCCTTCGTGATCCGGACCTTAGATCCACTTTTGGGTTCCCCCTGTCGCCCCCAAAATAATAAAAGTCGACGAGATCAAGTATGAAGGGGATATAAATGTGACCCTCATACAACTCTACAGATACGTGAGGACCACGTATAGCTATGAAGATTACGACAAACAAAATGAACTCTTATTCACCGCTTTGTTAAACATCCTCCCACCCCACATCACCGCCCATCTCGACCCGTATGGCTTATTCGAAGAACATATGCTCTCCATCAGAGAAGAATGCCTACGCAGTTCGATGAATCCCCTATCCAACCTTTTAGCCCCTATCCAAGACTCCGTGCACCCTTCCAAAATGACTTCCGGTGAAAGTCCAACCCCCGTGAACTCTTCCCCCACCAACCCTCCGCAGCCCCCCCCAACAAGCCCCGTATTCTAGCTATGCCTACCTATGTAGGCCTACCACAACATATTTTCCCCATGACCCCAGAAATGTTCAGCTATCCCCCCACCAACAAAATTTCCCTTGTGACAGTTTTCCGTCGGTAGCTTGTGACAGTTTTCAGTCAGTAGCTCCCTTCCACCCCCACACAATTCACACCCCTAGAAAACTTCGAAAACCCCACGCTTGACTCGCCCTCTCATGTCAAACAAACTCACCAGTCCCAGATAACCTCTAACCAGACCGAGACTGCCACCAAGAAAATTCCCCAAACTCGTCCTGTTAATGTCAAACAAACCCACCAACCCCAGATAACCGCTAACCAGACCGTGACTGCCACCAAGATGATTCCTAAAATTCGTCCTGTTAACAACCCCAAATCAATACATCAGTCCTCTACCAATAACCCCTGTTCTACACCTAACTCTTCCCCCACCAACCCGCCGCAGTCCCCCCAACAAATCCCGTTTCCTAACTCGCTCACCTCTCACCACCCTGATCCTCCCACACGCGTCGTTAATCCCCCCCTCACGCGTGACCCCCACCAAAGTGATTTCCCCCCCCTCATGTGTACCGAACACCTGCTCACCAGTCGGTCCCCCACCATCATGAGCCCAGCTAAACTTTCAACCTCCCCCTCTTCCCCGTTACCCCCCCCCCCCCCAAAACCCCCCCCCAAAGATCCCGCTCGACGAAATACCACTCCCATCCCAATCCAACCACAAAACTTTTTCCACCTTGGCTAAACCCCAAAATACTCTCTCTCTCGCCCCAAACAACATAATCAACCTCTCAACTTCAACCACTCCTCGAAATCCCATCCATGTCTCTCCCGGAAATAAAATCAGTCTAAATTCAACCCCTCTCAAACCACAACCCTGCCTGCCCAGACCCCCCCCCCCACCATCTCCCTATCAAATCCCCACACCCCAAACCTCCAGATCATAGTAAACTCTCAACCTTCAGCCTTACTCACCCTTCCCCAAACCCCACTCACGACCACAACTCTCTACACAATTCAACCCCTCCCCAGCACCAACCTCTTCCGCAACAACAACCCCGACTCGACCTGCCCATTTCATCTTTAAAACCCCCCTATCACTACCCCCGACCGAAACCACTTAGACCCCCCCTCCAAAACTGGCCCCGGGCCAGCTCGCCACCAGACCCACATTCCTAACGACAAGAACTAACGGTATATCCACCCCGCCCTTCCAACGTGAAAGTGAACCACCACCCCCTATTACCAGACCGTCACCCAGACTAACGGCGACCCTAAAACCCCCCCCCCCCCCCCCCTGATGATGATAAGGATATTATTGTACTAAATTGTTTCGAATGTTTTCAATTCCTAAGCGATTGGGCATGATTCTATAAATTTACATGTTTTCCATATACTGTATATACTATATTTTTTTTCCTTAGGCATACTACTTTTCTTGTTACCTACAATTTTCTGACTATCTTTTAAATTTGCTTTATACATTGTTAAACACTTTACCTCTTCTTAATTTCCTGTGTTCTTAATTTATCTGCCCTTTCTTTAATTTACATGTTTTCCATATACTGTATATATTATTTTTTCCCTTAGTCATACTACTTTTCTTGTTAACCTACACTTTTCTGACTATGCTTCTTTTTACTTCACCCTTGAGGCTCGAGGACGAGCCTATAATGAAGGAGAGGGGAAGTAAAATGCCCCAGAACGAGAAGCCCACCACAGAAGCCATGAACGAACACCACACAGAAACCCCAAAGGAAAGGTCCACAGAACGAAAGGACCAGCTGACCGAGCCCGCCATTCCAGACAGGCCCAAGCCCGCTGCCGCTGTGGTTGGTATTTTATATTTAATAGAAAACGCAGTTCCCAGGGCCAACTAATAGTATCCATAACCCTCTGACTGATCACATAACTCTATCTTTTCCAGACTCATATACCACCCCATAGTTGCATTCCCCGGTAGCATTTGGCTAACGTATTCTACTGCCTTTTCAAACTTCCATATCAATTGTAGCCTAATGCCACCCCCATGCCCAGGGACCTTAGGGGCAAAATTTCCCTGTAGCCCTTGAACTCTTCCCCCCCCCTCTCATTAAGACACCCGCGCTTCTCGACTCTTGTCCGACCTAGCCTCTCTCTCATACCTCTTGAAGATCCTTGAATTGTCCGTTTACTAACGCTCTCCAACCTTTTATATATACTCCTATCCAGCCTACCTTCACTTAGTAGGCCAGAACAACATTAGAACTTTACTAGCCCCTTGCATGCCATCTATTCTCTTACAACACATTTACAACCCTGCACCCAATGGTCGTCGGTGCGAGGCTAGCCGCCCCGCCAGTAACTAACTTCTATTGCCATACTTCCAGATAAATGTGGCAGAGTTAGCAACCCAGTCTCCACCATATCCAGCAAAACCTACAATTAACAACCAGCCGAGTAAAACCAGCTAGCTAAGGCACCTTCGGTTTTGGTATTAAAGACACTCACATCTGTCTCATACACAGAGGGTTATTACAAACACTGGTGATATGGCAAGCCCCTAGCCACAGCCGCCGGACGACTATATCAGAGAGAGGGCGCCCAGCTCCCCCTTTTTGCCCACCCGAGGAGGGAGACCCCCACCCCCGCGGAGGTATACCTGGCCCCTGTTTTGACTTTCGAGTCATTGCCAGGTAGCACAGGAATTCTTCCTATCAATGAACTAACCATGAATGACTAACACCTTTACTAACCTCTATTACCTCACAATAAACCATTTACCTTTCTTGCATGCTCTGATCACTAAATTAGCACCTCAGCTATACCATAGAATGAAGATTGAACAATCTAGAGAGACGCTCCTATCACAGCTGTCCCCATCCTCCTCGCAAAGTAGATCCAGTCTCTCTCCCCTAAATACGTCCAGTATAGCCAAAATAGTACCTCTTACTAAGGCTCAGTTATATGAAAATATAAAGGCTTCCTATCGCCCTGTGCCACAACAGTAAATACCATCTTACCTAGTCCCCATATCTATTGAGAGCTCAATTAAGTCCATAAGACTCGAGATCCCTACTGTCTACAGGGTCCAGAACCGAGCCTATAAATCTAACTCCCGCCCCCAGTCAAATCAGTTGAAAGCTAGACACCAACCAGGGGTCACTACCCTGCAGTTAATTTCTAGCTCTGCCCTTGTGTTGTTCCGGAGTGAGATCCCAGAACCGGCAGACTCCGTGGCAGATTTGGATAGAAGGACCTGCCCACGTATTGAAGAACTTCACACATATGGCCCCCCTGGACGGCCGCGGAACCAGTCGTTAGCCCCCAACATCATGGACGCAAGATAACCAGGACCAGACCCATCAGATACTACCCAAGATTCCCTTTAGCAGTACTACATATTACTGTGCTGTTTAGAGATTCACTAATTAATATTTCTACGAAGTGGCTAAGACCTTGCCCAGTGTAACTCATACTTAACCATTCTATTTGGGACGTACTAAACGATCAGTGCTCTTTAATTAACAGGCGACCTTGACTCTCGTAATTACCTTATTCAGATATTAAAACTCTAGTGATATCTAACGTTCGCCCACTGATTTGCGTTCTATGTATTTCTGAGACAAGGATATAAAACTTAGATCAGTACCCCCTGAGGTTACTAGAATTCCCGTGCTCTAAAATACGCGTGTCTAATCTAGTCTGTGAACTACTACTTGTGCACCAGAGCTACCAGTAATAAATCTAACAGTGAATATGAATCTATAAGTAACATTGATGGTCTTCGGTATATAAACCTGTGAAATCAAAGCCAGTGATCAGAAGATTAATACCTGAACGTTGGAAGTGGGAGACTAGGTTCCATCCAGATCCACTTATGCTAGTGTTGTTCAATTCTATTATATTGTCTTACACAAGTATTCTGCAGTGGTATATCAATAAACGTGATCATGTAACTTGCTACCATGTGTTTCTTTGTGTTCTCTATTCCTCATATCTTGTATTGTGCATGCAGCCTTATATACCCAGTCAATTTAGAACTCACATTACCCAAGTTAAACCTGTAGAAAAACAGGGCATAACATTGGCGGCAGCGGTGGTTCTTGATTCGGATAAAAGGTTGCATTACACTGCAAGTTTGGAACAGTAGAAGCATGGCAACATCGCGAAATCTTCAGCCATTCGCACACATTCCCAAGTATGATATAAACACGTATGATATCACCAGTTACTTAGACATAATAAAGCCAGTGTACGATGTGGTACTTCATAATGACCACGAAAAAATCGCCTGGGCAATTTTGCATATTATACAGTTTGGGAGAAGCCGTTTCCCAACTTGTTGATAAGCCTACCTTTCAAGAATTTATTCACCAAATGGTGACACAGGATACGCCAGAGAGTACCTGGAACCAGTTTCGATCCTTCGTGATCCGGACCTTAGATCCACTTTTGGGTTCCCCCGTCGCCCCCAAAATAATAAAAGTCGACGAGATCAAGTATGAAGGGGATATAAATGTGACCCTCATACAACTCTACAGATACGTGAGGACCACGTATAGCTATGAAGATTACGACAAACAAAATGAAATCTTATTCACCGCTTTGTTAAACATCCTCCCACCCCACATCACCGCCCATCTCGACCCGTATGGCTTATTCGAAGAACATATGCTCTCCATCAGAGAAGAATGCCTACGCAGTTCGATGAATCCCCTATCCAACCTTTTAGCCCCTATCCAAGACTCCGTGCACCCTTCCAAAATGACTTCCGGTGAAAGTCCAACCCCAGTGAACTCTTCCCCCACCAACCCTCCGCAGCCCCCCCAACAAGCCCCGTATTCTAGCTATGCCTACCTATGTAGGCCTACCACAACATATTTTCCCCATGACCCCAGAAATGTTCAGCTATCCCCCCACCAACAAAATTTCCCTTGTGACAGTTTTCCGTCGGTAGCTTGTGACAGTTTTCAGTCAGTAGCTCCCTTCCACCCCCACACAATTCACACCCCTAGAAAACTTCGAAACCCCACGCTTGACTCGCCCTCTCATGTCAAACAAACTCACCAGTCCCAGATAACCTCTAACCAGACCGAGACTGCCACCAAGAAAATTCCCCAAACTCGTCCTGTTAATGTCAAACAAACCCACCAACCCCAGATAACCGCTAACCAGACCGTGACTGCCACCAAGATGATTCCTAAAATTCGTCCTGTTAACAACCCCAAATCAATACATCAGTCCTCTACCAATAACCCCTGTTCTACACCTAACTCTTCCCCCACCAACCCGCCACAGTCCCCCCAACAAATCCCGTTTCCTAACTCGCTCACCTCTCACCACCCTGATCCTCCCACACGCGCCGTTAATCCCCCCCTCATGCGTGACCCCCACCAAAGTGATTTCCCCCCCCTCATGTGTACCGAACACCTGCTCACCAGTCGGTCCCCCACCATCATGAGCCCAGCTAAACTTTCAACCTCCCCCTCTTCACCGTTACCCCACCCGCCCCAAATTCCCCCCCCAAAGATCCCGCTCGACGAAATACCACTCCCATCCCAATCCAACCACAAAACTTTTTCCACCTTGGCTAAACCCCAAAATACTCTCTCTCTCGCCCCAAACAACATAATCAACCTCTCAACTTCAACCACTCCTCGAAATCCCATCCATGTCACTCCCGGAAATAAAATCAGTCTAAATTCAACCCCTCTCAAACCACAACCCTGCCTGCCCAGACCCCCCCCACCATCTCCCTATCAAATCCCCACACCCCAAACCTCCAAACCACCCGATCATAATAAACTCTCAACCTTCAGCCTTACTCACCCTTCCCCAAACCCCACTCACGACCACAACTCTCTACACAATTCAACCCCTTCCCAGCACCAACCTCTTCCGCAACAACAACCCCGACTCGACCTGCCCATTTCATCTTTAAAACCCCCCTATCACTACCCCCGACCGAAACCACTTAGACCCCCCCTCCAAAACTGGCCCCGGGCCAGCTCGCCCCCAGACCCACATTCCTAACGACAAGAACTAACGGTATATCCACCCCGCCCTTCCAAAGTGAAAGTGAACCACCACCCCCTATTACCAGACCGTCACCCAGACTAACGGCGACCCTAAATACCCCCCCCCCCCCTGATGATGATAAGGATATTATTGTACTAAATTGTTTCGAATGTTTTCAATTCCTAAGCGATTGGGCATGATTCTATAAATTTACATGTTTTCCATATACTGTATATACTATATTTGTTTTCCTTAGGCATACTACTTTTCTTGTTACCTACACTTTTCTGACTATCTTTTAAATTTGCTTTATACATTGTTAAACACTTTACCTCTTCTTAATTTCCTGTGTTCTTAATTATCTGCCCTTTCTTAAATTTACATGTTTTCCATATACTGTATATATTATTTTTTCCCTAAGTCATACTACTTTTCTTGTTAACCTACACTTTTCTGACTATGCTTCTTTTTACTTCACCCTTGAGGCTCGAGGACGAGCCTATAATGAAGGAGAGGGAAGTAAAATGCCCCAGAACGAGAAGCCCACCACAGAAGCCATGAACGAACACCACACAGAAACCCCAAAGGAAAGGTCCACAGAACGAAAGGACCAGCTGACCGAGCCCGCCATTCCAGACAGGCCCAAGCCCGCAGGGCTAAACAGCTCCAGGCCACACCCATTTACCTTTTCTAAACTGACCATTTTCCACACCTCACGTACACTAACCCCCTCGTGTCCTACACTCCTAACTACAAAGATGATGAACAGGAATATACATTCATATTAAAAACACCCATGCCTGTCCCGACGTTGAGCCAATGCCAACACATCAGACAGCCATAATTATATCTATGTATGTTCTTGCATCCGAGAAGTAGATGTTATATATCTTAGAAGTTAAAACACCCACGCTGTCCCTAGACCCCGTATATCATTTTCCATGACGATTATAGATATGTGTAACCCGTGCTCAGTCGCCCCTTGCATTGTTCCTCTAGTAACTAAGTCTATAATATTAACTGCCACCAGCATTGATACGACATAGCGGCACTGTCCTTGCTACAAAGATGATGAACAGGAATATACATTCATATTAAAAACACCCATGCCTGTCCCGACGTTGAGCCAATGCCAACACATCAGACAGCCATAATTATATCTATGTATGTTCTTGCATCCGAGAAGTAGATGTTATATATCTTAGAAGTTCAAACACCCACACTTGTCTCTAGACCTCTTATATCATTTTCCATGACGAGTATAGATATGTGTAACCCGTGCTCAGTCACCCCTTGCATTGTTCCTCTAGTAACTAAGTCTATAATATTAACTGCCACCAGCATTGATGCGACATAGCGGCAGTGTCCTTGTGTCGTATTGTGCCAAGTACAGATCAACCAGGTTTCATCACCTTATTAGGACGACGACTATAATGTCATCGTTCATCGATGTATGCAATCCTTAGGTTAAGTATTTTATCCGCCATTGTGTTCACCTTTTTCCATTTACTTTCCACAATTGTCATACGTCTTCCCCTTGCCTCCTTCGTATCCACAGTCCACACTACGCCAATTTACTTCGTGTCTTACACCTCTTACCCCAACCAGAGATTATATAAGATAACCTGGTTATCAGTATCTGTCATAAGTACCCCGAAACAATAACTAAGTACTCCTACGAACTGCCGCTGTGGTTGGTATTTTATATTTAATAGAAAACGCAGTTCCCAGGGCCAACTAATAGTATCCATAACCCTCTGACTGATCACATAACTCTATCTTTTCCAGACTCATATACCACCCCATAGTTGCATTCCCCGGTAGCATTTGGCTAACGTATTCTACTGCCTTTTCAAACTTCCATATCAATTGTAGCCTAATGCCACCCCCACGCCCAGGGACCTTAGGGGCAAAATTTCCCTGTAGCCCTTGAACTCTTCCCCCCCCCCTCTCATTAAGACACCCGCGCTTCTCGACTCTTGTCCGACCTAGCCTCTCTCTCATACCTCTTGAAGATCCTTGAATTGTCCGTTACTAACGCTCTCCAACCTTTTATATATATACTCCTATCCAGCCTACCTTCACTTAGTAGGCCAGAACAACATTAGAACTTTACTAGCCCCTTGCATGCCATCTATTCTCTTACAACACATTCACAACCCTGCACCCAATGGTCGTCGGTGCGAGGCTAGCCGCCCCGCCAGTAACTAACTTCTATTGCCATACTTCCAGATAAATGTGGCAGAGTTAGCAACCCCGTCTCCACCATATCCAGCAAAACCTACAATTAACAACCAGCCGAGTAAAACCAGCTAGCTAAGGCACCTTCGGTTTTGGTATTAAAGACACTCACATCTGTCTCATACACAGAGGGTTATTACAAACACTGGTGATATGGCAAGCCCCTAGCCACAGCCGCCGGACGACTATATCAGAGAGAGGGCGCCCAGCTCCCCCTTTTTGCCCACCCGAGGAGGGAGACCCCCACCCCCGCGGAGGTATACCTGGCCCCTGTTTTGACTTTCGAGTCATTGCCAGGTAGCACAGGAATTCTTCCTATCAATGAACTAACCATGAATGACTAACACCTTTACTAACCTCTATTACCTCACAATAAACCATTTACCTTTCTTGCATGCTCTGATCACTAAATTAGCACCTCAGCTATACCATAGAATGAAGATTGAACAATCTAGAGAGACGCTCCTATCACAGCTGTCCCCATCCTCCTCGCAAAGTAGATCCAGTCTCTCTCCCCTAAATACGTCCAGTATAGCCAAAATAGTACCTCTTACTAAGGCTCAGTAATATGAAAATATAAAGGCTTCCTATCGCCCTGTGCCACAACAGTAAATACCATCTTACCTAGTCCCCATATCTATTGAGAGCTCAATTAAGTCCATAAGACTCGAGATCCCTACTGTCTACAGGGTCCAGAACCGAGCCTATAAATCTAACTCCCGCCCCCAGTCAAATCAGTTGAAAGCTAGACACCAACCAGGGGTCACTACCCTGCAGTTAATTTCTAGCTCTGCCCTTGTGTTGTTCCGGAGTGAGATCCCAGAACCGGCAGACTCCGTGGCAGATTTGGATAGAAGGACCTGCCCACGTATTGAAGAACATCACACATATGGCCCCCCTGGACGGCCGCGGAACCAGTCGTTAGCCCCCAACATCATGGACACAAGATAACCAGGACCAGACCCATCAGATACTACCCAAGATTCCCTTTAGCAGTACTACATATTACTGTGCTGTTTAGAGATTCACTAATTAATATTTCTACAAAGTGGCTAAGACCTTGCCCAGTGTAACTCATACTTAACCATTCTATTTGGGACGTACTAAGCGATCAGTGCTCTTTAATTAACAGGCGACCTTGACTCTCGTAATTACCTTATTCAGATATTAAAACTCTAGTGATATCTAACGTTCGCCCACTGATTTGCGTTCTATGTATTTCTGAGACAAGGATATAAAACTTAGATCAGTACCCCCTGAGGTTACTAGAATTCCCGTGCTCTAAAATACGCGTGTCTAATCTAGTCTGTGAACTACTACTTGTGCACCAGAGCTACCAGTAATAAATCTAACAGTGAATATGAATCTATAAGTAACATTGATGGTCTTCGGTATATAAACCTGTGAAATCAAAGCCAGTGATCAGAAGATTAATACCTGAACGTTGGAAGTGGGAGACTAGGTTCCATCCAGATCCACTTATGCTAGTGTTGTTCAATTCTATTATATTGTCTTACACAAGTATTCTGCAGTGGTATATCAATAAACGTGATCATGTAACTTGCTACCATGTGTTTCTTTGTGTTCTCTATTCCTCATATCTTGTATTGTGCATGCAGCCTTATATACCCAGTCAATTTAGAACTCACATTACCCAAGTTAAACCTGTAGAAAAACAGGGCATAACAGGGCCATATCCTTTTTCACCAACTACAAGTTGTAGGCGTTCAGCATCGTTATATCAACTAGGTGGAGGAAGAGCTTGTGATAACACTTCACAGTCTTCCTCAGACACTCAACGCCTGACAGCTGACAGTCAGACTTGTCCACCAGGCGCATGTTCTTGGTATAGTCCACTACCATGTCGGGCTTATAGATGGTCTTCCTGGTTCGGTAGTGGATTTTGCCAGAATCCACCTGGGCACCTGTGTGGATGGTGGAAAGCAGGTGGACGTCTCGCTTATCCTTCCACTTCAGGGCTATCAGTTTCCCACACTTCTCGAGCTGCTTGAATTTCTGCCCCTTTCGTCGCCTTCTTCGCACATGCCTCTCGCGGTGTTCCTGGGCCAGGTTGTCTTCTGAAGGTGTGTCACTGGAGGAGGCATCTGTGAGAGGAATGACATCACCTGTGAACTTTGGCATAAACTTTCTTGTCTTTCTGACAGTCCCACATGACCCCGTTTGGTTGTCATGAAGAAACTGGCAGAGAGCAGGAGAAGTATACCAGTTGTCAGTGTAGATGATGTGGCCTTTGCCCAGGTAAGGTGCCAACATTTTCCTGACGATGGCACCTGACATGCCCATGGGGTCATTGGCAGCGGCTTTCGGTATGTCAATGTCAGTGCCTGTGTACACGATCATGTCAAGCACTATTCCAGTTTCGCAGTCACACAAAACGAAGAGCTTGATTCCGAACCTATGCCTTTTCAAGGGGATATACTGCTTGAAAACAAGACGTCCTTTGAAGAGCACGAGCGACTCATCAATCACCAAATTGAGGAAGGGGTAAAAGTATTTCCTATACCTCTCCAACAACATGGTGAACACATCCCGAACTTTCCATATCCTGTCAATCCTGTTAGGATTTTCGTTGTCTGCAAAGTGCATAAATCTTAGCAGCAACAAAAATCTGTCACGAGTCATGAACTTATTGAAAGTTGGGGTGGCGATGAGAGGGTCGTGCTTCCAATAGTGTTGCAACACATGCTTCTTGATCAGAGGCAAGAGGAACAACAAGGCAAAGAACGTCATAAATTCTTCCACAGTCGTATCCACCCAGCCTCGTATTCTCGCTTTTGGAGAAAGGACGTCCAATCTGCCAAACACCCACCTGTAGTAGGCGTTTGTTTGGGCAACGATGTACGTCATTACCTCCGTATCGAAAAAAGCGAGGAAGAAGTCGCTTTCGTTCGCTTGATCGTCACAGGGCCAGTCGTCAGTTGTTCCTGACGTCCCAGGATTGAACTGGGGCACGTTAGGTACAAAATTGACCCCGTCAGACCAATCGAACGAAGGCAGCTCAGGGATCGGAATGTCGTCTGCGTCTGCTTCATCGTCTGAAATATCGCTTCCATGGTCGCGATACAGCACTGCATCATCATCACCCTCCTCTTCACTTGACAGACGATGCCCTTCCTCATTCTCGTCACCGACGTCGGACTCACTCCCACTGTCCACTCCCAAATCCCCCCACCCTTGGTCCCGTGCTAGGGCTTCGTCGTCGAAACCCGGGCTGCCAATGTCCTGCGAATCACCATCAAACAGCAGGGCGGCATACTTTGATGGTGTCAGAGTTTTCCGGGTCACTTTTGCACGTGCGGGAGTCTTATGGACAGGGACAGCAGAGGCGGTGGCAGGGGCGGTGGCAGGGGCAGCGGCAGGGGCAGCAGTGGTGCGTGGCCTTGATGGCAAGATGATGGTGGTGCCTGTCGCCCTTCTCTCTGTTCCTTGGGCAGGGGCGGCATGGGCGGCAGGGGCAGCAGGGGCAACAGGGGCAGCAGGGGCAGCAGGGGCAACAGGGGCAGCAGGGGCAGCAGGGCCGGCAGGGACACCAGGGCCAGCAGTCACTTTCCCTCTCCCTTTCCCCTTCCCCTTCCCCTTCCCCTTCCCTGTTCCTTGGGCAGGGGCGGCAGGGGTGGCAGGGGTGGCAGGGGCGGCAGGGGCAGCAGGGGCGGCAGGGGCGGCAGGGGCAGCCGGGCCAGGGGCGGCTGGTGGTGGTGGTGGTGGTAGGGGCACTGTGGCTGGCGTACGGGTTCTCTTCCCTACGCCCGTGCCTTTAATTTTTCCTGCCCCCGCAGGTTCTGCAGCCCTAGGGCGGCCTCCTGCGTCGCTGGTACCGGTGGCAGGGGTGGCAGGGGTGGCAGTGGTGGCAGTGGTGGTGGTAGTGGTTGTTGCAGTGGCCTGGGTCGTGGTGGCAGTGTCCCGAAACACCAATGACCTTTGTACCTTTCTCGTGCTTGCACGTGTTTTTCGTGCTTTGGGTGCAGGTGTTTCGTCCTCCGAGCTGTAGGGCATGTCGTACTGGTAGGTAGGATCTTTAGCAGCCACCCTCTGCCTTCCACGGCGGCTAACACCACCAGAAGGAGGGCTGGTTGTGTCATCAGGGAGCGAGCGTGAGGGACGTGTGGGCTCCATGACTAGTGCGTGGTTACTGGCGCGGTGGTGCTTGCACGAGTGCGGGGCAAGCGTTTGGCGGGGTGGTGTCGAGAGTTGACATGTAGTACTATACCCACACCAATTTTCAGCCGCCTGGCTATAAACGCGTGGTTTTGGTACGCGTTCAAAAGCTCTGCTCTTAAGAGTCTCCCCGCAGTCCGCCGGGGGAACTCTTAAGAGTCTCCCCGCAGCTCCCGGGTTAAGGCCCCATTAATTGCTCTTTCCATTCACATATGCATAGCCTACGTGAGTTGCAGTTGGGATGTGTGTACATGCTTAGATTGATATGCAGGATTCGAAGTTGCATAATAAATCGTAGGCAGTGTCCACCATCCTATAACTATCTTCGTGGTGCGATGCATAAGGTGTTGATTTTCGGTGTGAGCGTCCTGGATTCGAATCCACGGACTGCCACATGTGTTTGTAAATTTCATTAATCGATTTTAGGAGTAGAGTTGGTTGTTGGAAGGAACATAATAAATGCAAAAATTTTGCTTGCTGTCAAAACAAAAATATATATATGCTGGCTCGCTATCGCTCGCCAAGAAATGATTGACACCTGAACATTTATACCTGGAACACACATAGGCAAGTCACTTCTGAGACACCCTGTTTATACTTCATCTTCCAGCTCTCCACAACGAGTTTCCTTAATGTGGCATAATCTTTCACTCAACCACAAGAACACCGTTTCCTTTCCTCACTTAAGATACCATGATTCACTACACATAAACTGGTGGGTGGTGAGTAGTTCCACACCCTAACTTGTAAGGATTACATTTTAAGATCTCTCTCTCTCTCTCATACCACCACATCACCCCGACAACAACCGACCTTACTTTTTTAATAATAAACAACAACCAAGTATTTCACAGTTTTCGTCCCCTGAGTTTCTGGAGAACATTGTCTCCAGTTTATTGTTGAGAATTCCAGATTAAGAGTACGAGGACAGTTTTTGGTTCCAAGTTGTCTGGGAAGATATATTTGCATAGATTTACATAGATACACTGGCCACACATACCTTAAAATCCAAACAAGGTGGTCAGGACTTAATTCTAGTAGAGATGGCATATCCGATAGAAAAGGAATGTTGACGGAAGAGAGAGAGAGAGAGAGTGTTGTACTGTATTTGCATTGTGTACTGTTCGTTAGTTAGTTAAAATAGGACTTCAGAGGATATCAACCCTATTGACTTATTCAGCCAGCACACAGTAAGTAAAGCATAACTTCAGGACTGAAGCCTCTTTGGGAGATCACCAGTCCCTTGTGTACTGTTTGTGTATTGTATATGTATATACTGATGAACACTGCATATGTAATGCCCCTTTCCCACTGGTGAGACAAGTCACGATTTTCGTCGCCGATGCCTTCGTTTTGTCAAATTCGCAAGAATACGTGCGACGTTCACGATTTCAACCGTTACAAACAGATGACAAATTATACTGGGCGAAGATGTCGCCGATGTTGGCGACGCAATCGCCGACATCGGCGACATTATCGGGGAAGTGAGCGATGCTTCGCCGATGAACCTCTGCGAGGCATGTCACGTTTTCAAAAATCTCTTGCGAGATTATGCGAGGATGAAAGAATACTCGCCGTATGTTCTGCGACGTCTTCGGCGATCCAAGCGATGGTTCGGCGTTTACTTCGGCGAGGTGATAAGAGTATTTTTTTAAGGCACAAATTCTTGCGATAAATGAACGATTCATCGTCGATCATTGGCGTTTCGGCGTTGGCATCGCACATACGTCGGCGAGATCGGCGAGGTGTGCGCAGCTGAGCGAATGTAACGTGAATGTGCTAATTGCAGAGTGGAATTAGCATATCCCGCCAAACTAATGGGCCGAACGTCATAAAATATGAAAACTAATGGGGTTAACCATGAGGAAGAAAGGGGACCAGAAAAACGACCCATCTCCCCTTGATTCGGAGGTTGGCAATACTTCGCCGGAGACATTTTTCTATCAAATAATGTACAAATTTAGCTTGCTCTCAAAACAAAAAATATATATGTTGGCTCGCTACCGCTCACCAGGAAAATATTGAAACCTGGATGGGGGTAAACGTCTTAAAACAGTAGGCTGAACGGGGCGAACGGATACAAGGCAAAGAGAGAGGGAGAGAAATAGAACAAACAAAAAAACACGAGGACAGAGAGAGAGAAAGAGTAAACTAAAAAAAGCGAGGTGGGCTCAATTGTTAAGCCGTAACGCAAACATTGAGCCCACCTGCTGTTTGTTGTTTTCTCTTTCTCTCCCTCTCTGCTCGGTTTTTTTTTTTTTTTTTTTTTTTTTTTTTTTTTTTTTCTCTCTCTTTGCCTTGTATCCGTTCGGCCCGTTCAGCCTACTGTTTTAAGGCGTTTATCCCCATCCAGGTGTCGATTTCTTCCTGGCGAGCAATAGGGAGTCAGCATTGTATGGAGAAATCCGGCTTCGCCGGAGAAATTTTTCTATCGAAAAATGTACATATTTAGCATACTCTCAAAACAAAAAATATATATATATGTCCGCTGTACATGATGGCGGTGTTTTGATTATTCTATCATCATTATAGGATTTTATAGAAATAAATCTATAACGATAGTTTTTCGCTCTTATAGAATCCATTCCGCAGCAAAATATTAACTCTGTCTGTTTTCACCATTAATAAGTCCTTTTTATAGGTTTTTGTTTTCATGAACGGCAAGAGGAAAGGTTATTCTATAAGATTTCATCAACAACAACAACAAAAATAACATGGTGTTGTAACATACCAACATACCAACATACCAACATACCAACGACTACGTCGTTGGTAATAATAATATAACTATTTGTGGGGATATTTCATGTACCAGTGATATGCAATTTAACTTCTTTATCTAAATTCCCGACAAATAATGGTCCTTCGTGCCCTAAGGCTTCCTTACCGTAGTACCGTTTTGTTTACTTCATTGACGCTTGTGGGCTTACAAATGGCTGCCGCCTCGCGCGTTGTTGGGCCGACTGCCATTTTCCTATTATAGTCCCGGCTTATTCCCTCGTGTTTTGTTCCAATTAGGCGCCGTCCCTATCTTTTTTGGGGCTAGTTTCCTATTTTTGGGGGGCATGTGATCATTGGCGTTTTTTGGTGGGTTAGCTGGGCTGGAGATTGGGGTAGGGGTAATTTCGTCGGGCACCATTTCGCGCTCATAGGCTAGGTTAGGCTAGGCTAGGCTAGGCAATCTAGGCCTGCAGGTGTCTGTGGTAGCTGTTCATTTCGCTTTGGTGGTGTGCCTGTGATGTTCATTGTGTTTTGTCATTGTGGGACTCATTATTAAATTTGCTGGTGGGGAGGATTCTCATGTGACCTTTTATATTTCAATTTCATAATAGCCTAGGCCTAGTTGCTTATAGTGGCGGTCATGAGTGTCGGTCTTTGTTAATTCCTAAGCGATTGACAGTTAATAGTCAGACCTCATGATTGTAGCTTAACCAACTAAGCTTACCTATAAAGGGCTTTCAATAATTAGTGCTTCACCTTACCCTTTCTGTTAATGGATTTAGTAATTAATTCTTTTGTCGATACATCATGGCTCAAAGGAACCATCCCACAGCTGCGTCAGGAAGTGGCATTGGGGTGAATTTTACACCAACCTCCTCATACAATCAGAGCCCGGGGAAAGTGGTGGGTATATTATGCCACAGTTATGTTGGTCGCCTAGGGGTTTCCCGCCGAGAGTTTTACGACCCGGTTTTGTATTGAGGGTGTTTAGTGCCCCAGGAGCCACTCTCGATAATATAAAGTCCAAACCAGCCTGGGGTGGTCTTTTGAGCCTAAGGCCCGAGATCACTGTATTAGTGTTGGGCGGTAACGACATCGTCTCTGGGGTAGTCCCGCAGGAGCTAGCGGCTAAGAACAAGGAGTTGACCTTTGAGATTGAGGCAGCCACGAATGGTCGCTGCCTTGTATTGGGGTTAGAGCAGAGGGAGTCTCCTCGGGGTATACCGGCAGGTGAATACCACAAGGTGAAGAACTCAGTCAATACTCTCCTCAAGAGGAAACACAAGCACCTTGGTGGTCGATTCTCCCCATATAGTTTTGGGAGCCGGTATATGTCCGAGGACGGCGTCCACCTCACCAATGAAGGCAGCGATCGTTTGTTGGCCCAGGTCATTAAGATGGTAAGGGACTATCTTGCGTCGCAGTAGTCGGTCTCCTCATAGATAGCCCCAGTGTACTTTATGTTGTTGTCTAGTCAGATAATTTCCTTTCGATAGTTTATGTTAAAGGGGTTGTAAGTATTATGTAATTCTTTTTGAGTAAATTTCTTAAGTAATAGGGGTTTGCCGCTGATGATTCCTAAGCGATTAACGGTTTGTAGTCTGACCTCATTGTAGTTTAAGTTGCTGAAAAATAGACCTTAACGATGACAGATTTAAAGAAACTTAAGATTCTTAAGGGAGGGATGAAGGGAAGTTTAAATAAGTGTTTAAGAGATCTTGATGATTTTTTATTAAGTGCCACAGCAGATCAGATTAAGGGTAAATTCGCTACTGTTACTAAATCGCTAGCCACTTACGATAATTATGCTCAGCAGGTATATGGTTTATTGACAATTACTGACGATGTGGAAGAAGAAATGTCGGCAGATCTTGAGTACGTTGAGGACGTTAATACAGCCTTAGCCAGACTCTTCCACCCAAGAATCAACCCCTGTTAAGGATACCGGTACACCAAAGGCGACTGGTTTTAACCTGCCGAAGCTTACTTTGCCTACCTTTTCCTGGGATTCGGCTACCTGGACTGGATTATGGGATATCTTTGAGTGTTCCGTCCAGCATAATAAAACACTCACATCCATCCAAAGGTTCACATATCTCCGTGGTCAATAGAAAGGGGAGGCATTGAAGTTGGTCGATGGGTACAAGCTAGAAGCTACCAGCTACGAGTCTGCAGTGGAGATGCTGAAGAGAACTTACGGGAGAGTGGAAGTCATCAAGACCGCGTTACTTACCAAATTCTTCACACTAGATCCTCCATCCTATGATGTGGCGGACCTAAAGGAGTACTATGCCTCCTTTGAGAGCCTCCTCCGATCTATGGAGACAATGGCCATCACCAAGGAGGAAATATTTAGTGTTAATATCTTGAATAAGATACCCTCTCCCCTAAAGGAAATCGTAAGACGACAACTAAGCGACTCTCCACTAAACTTGGAAGCGTTGGTGCAGGTGTACCAGACTGAAGTCTTCAATATGGAGAGTACTGGACACTACCGACAAGTGGAGATGTCGCCATCTACTGCAGCTTTCCCGGTACAGACTTCTCCTAAACAGAAAAGGCCAATATCATTAGGTTGTAAGTTGTGCAGTGTCCACGGTCATCTGTGGTATCAGTGTCCTAAGTATCCTAAAGCTACACAGAAGATTGACAAGGCTAAATCGCTTAAGTTATGTACCAGCTGTCTGGCAAGAGACCACTTCAACAGTACTTGCACCAATTCCTACATCAAACCTTGTAAGTATTGCAAGGGGAAACATTGGTTTTCCCTTTGCACCCAGTCTGATCGGCACAACGGCAAAGAAAAGGGGAGAACCCCCAAAGAGTCACATGAGAAAGGTAAGAGCGAGGGTGATAAAGTATCTGCCATGTCCATTGCTTCTCGAGAATGTCAATTGCTTCCTACTATGATGCTGCCAGTAGTGGGGAGCAATAATAATACTGTAATGACGCGCACCTTACTTGACCAGTGCTCACAGAGGTCATTCGTTCTGCGGTCATCATTACCCCAGCTCAAGTGTACCAGCAAGGGTCAAGAGAATTTGCGTCTCCATGGTTTCACTGGTGAAGTAGATTCCAGTGACTATGATATCGTGGAGATTTCCTATGTTTGTAGAAGAAAGGTATGTCCCATCAAGGCTGTTGTGGTCGACACACTACCCAGTTTCTATATAGCATCAGAGATTCAACCACATTTGAGATATCTCAGAAGCAAGGGTTATAAACTGGCTGATGATGAACTCTCTGCTAACCAAGGTATTATGCTACTGGTCGGAGCTGATTATTACTACGACCTGGTTCACCCTGGATATCGGCTGGTAGATAAGCTTATAATGCTCCCCACGATCCAAGGGTATGCCATTTCTGGATCCTATGCCACTTCCTCTCAAGACACACAGGTGGAGGTGGTTATGGTCCTCAAGGTAGCAGTAAGCCCCATAGATAAATATATTAGGCCAAATGTGCCTGATAATACATGTACTGATATAGATAAGCTATGGGACTTGGACAATATTGGAATTGACTCACATGAACTTGATCGGGAGTCCAAGCTAGCGTTAAGCTCGTATGAAGAGACTGTAATGTATGACTCTGGCAGGGGTCAGTATGTGGTAAGGCTCCCTTGGAATGATAACAAGAGTAAATTACCTACTAATTTCCATCTAGCACTTGGTAGGTTACATGGCCTTCAGAAGCAGTTTGTCAAGGATCCAAATTATTGCGAGACTTATGCGGCAGTTTTAACCGAGCAGGTACAACGTGGATTTGTGGAGAGAGTAGATCTCAGTGAGTATGGGGATAACATCCATTACCTTGCTCACCATGGGATTAAAAAGGACAGTTCCACCACTCCTGTTTGTATTGTGTACGACTGCTCTGCTAAATCCAGTGATCGCTCCTATAGCCTGAATGATTGTCTGTACACGGGTCCGTCCCTGGTCTCTGATCTCACGCAAATTATGTTGCGCTTCAGATGTCATAAGTTTGCATGGGTCGCCGATATTGAGAAGGCCTTCCTGATGCTTCAACTCCATCGTGAAGACAGGGACTCGACAAGATTTATATGGCCACGGGACCCAATGGATCTAGATTCAGAGTATCTGGTTTACAGGTCCAGAGTCGTCTTATTCGGGGCGACCTGTTCCCAGTTCCTTCTCAACGCTACTATCTTGCGTCATCTTGAGGAGGCTGGACTAGATCCTGACTTCAAGAATGAGATCAAGCAGGGGATCTATGTGGACAATTTTCAAGGCACTGGAGACAATGAAGATTTATTGGTCAAGAGATTCTGGGAGATCCGCGATATATTTGCCAAGGCTCATTTATACTTAAGAGAATGGGCCACTAATAGTGGTCTTTTGAAAGGTCAATTTGCTTCTGACGGTATAGCTACTGGGAATAGTGAGGTGAAGTTTTTAGGCCAAAAATGGGACACTACCACAGATTGTATATCCTTCTGTCATACCCCATGCGGCAGTGACCTTATGACCAAGCGTAACTGCTTAAGCTTGTCAGTGAGGTTGTTTGATCCCCTAGGTTTTTTGCTGCCTGTAACTATCCGTGCTCGTATGTTTTTACAGTAACTGTGGCGGCTAAAGCTAGATTGGGACACGCCCCTCCCGACTGAGTTACAAGATACTTGGCGGTTGATTCGGTCGGACCTTTCCACATGTTGCAAGGTCCAACTTAATCGTCAGGTTATTAGTGGTCAACAGGTGGAACTACATGCCTTTTCTGATGCTAGTAATAGTGCGTACGGTACTGCCATATACATATGCAATGGTAGGGAAGCGACACTGGCTAGAGCGAAGGCCAAAGTAGCCCCTATAAAGAAAATTACAGTTCCTAAATTAGAACTTACTGCTTTGCTTCTGTCTGCTCATCTAATAAAGATTACACTGGATGCTTATGCAGACATACTACAGATTAATAATGTCTATGTCTGGAGCGACAGTCAAATAGCGCTTTCATGGGTACACAGCCAGAAAGTGTTACCTGTTTATGTTTCTAATCGCACTGATGAGATACATAACTTAGTTCCTACAGCTAAATTTCGCTATGTGAGCACCAGGGATAACCCCAGTGACATAATTTCCTGGGGGATCTCGGCGCAACAGTTTATGTCGTCCTCTATTTGGTGGCATGGACCTCCATGGCTTACATCTCCAACTGAATGGCCTCAGGATTTCAGGGAATGCATATTGATCCTTCAAGTCGGCCCCAAGATGATGTGTTAAGTAGTTCGAATGTGAGTACTACACATCAGGATAACAAGTTGGTAGAGTGGGAACGTTACGGCAGCTATGATCAAGTAATACAGGTATTTGCATGGATATACCGTTTCATTAACAACATGAGAAGTCGGGCTCACGGGTCTATACTTAGTGAAGATTCAAAGCATATCAGACTCCATGAATTGAGATCAGCAGAAGCGAAACTAATATGTTTAGTACAAAAGGAATCTTATCCTACTGAACATCAAATCCTGAGCAAGGAGTCAAAGGCCAAACCCTCAAACTTAATGAGGCAGCTAGGATTATATATGGAAGGAGGCATAATTAAGTGTAGAGGCAGGATACAAAAGGCGGACATTATTGATTCTGCGAAATATCCTGTCCTCCTTAGCTCCTCTCATTTGATTACCAAACTGTTGATTCGCCAATGCCATAGGACCTGCCTACATTTTGGCGTAAATTATGTTCTGGCGTATATGCGACAACGTTGGTGGATCCCTAAGATGCGACAAGCAATTAAAGGGATCCACAATAGCTGTACTATCTGTAAAAGATTACAGGGTAAGCCTTACTCCCCAGTTGATCTACCTCCCTTGCCTGAGTTCAGGGTACAAAGGACTGAACCATTTCAGGTAACCGGGGTAGACTACACCGGAGCGATTCAAGTTAGAGAATCGCCCGGTAATATCATAAATGTATATGCCGTTCTATTCACATGTGCGGTAACCAGAGCGATTCATATTGAATTGATTGACGACCTATCCAGTGAGAGATTTTTGCATACTCTAAGACGCTTTGCAGGCCGCAATGGTTTCCCTCAAATTATTATGAGCGATAATGCGACTTGTTTTGTCGGGGCCTCTAAATATCTCCAGAGTTTAATGGATGACCCGCAGGTTGTGGCTACCCTCACTGGAAAGGGTTGTCAGTGGAGATTTATACCAGCACGTGCACCATCGTTCGGGGCGATTTGGGAGAGAACAATCGGTATCGTCAAATCTGCCATGAAGAAGGTATTAGGAAGGGCACTGGTGACCAGACGGGAGTTGCAAACCATCTTAGTAGAAATTGAGATGTCAGTCAACGACAGGCCCTTGACCTATACCTCGGCAGTTGTTGATGACCTCTTACCCATTTCGCCTTCTATGCTAACACGTGGACGAACCCTTAATACCTTTCCTAGATCGTCCGTAAATGACGAAGATCTGCATGACCCTACGTTCGGCATTGCTGATGCCACACGTCATCGCTTCCAGTATGAAAACAAGGTGTCCGACGATCTATGGAAACGGTGGACCCAAGAATATTTGCTGTCTCTTCGCGAGCGTCACTCTCATAAGATCAAAGGGACGAATCAACGATGGCCTCGTATCGGGGATATCGTCCTGATTCATGATGAGCGTCCTAGGTTATTTTGGAAGCTTGGGAGGATTATCGATTTGTTCCAAGGCATTGATGGTCTTATAAGTGTTGCTAGAATACAAACTTCGACTGGGGTTACTACTCGCCCAGTCGTAAGGTTATATCCCTTGGAGCAGGATGTAGAACTGCCGGATGATCCTGGCGTCTCTACTGATACCCCTCCGCGGGAGAGTGCTGGTGACAGTGCTCCTCAAGGTTGGGCAGCTGATGATGAGAAGGATGATCCTCCTCAGGCTTCAGGTGGCGCTCGTCCCAAAAGGAGGGCGGCTATGTGTTCCGTGGATCTTTGGAGTTCAAAGATCAAACAAGGTGATCTTTGACTTCGATGTACTTTTTTTGTTCTCTGTATATAGCTCCTGTATATCATTTTTGGTGGCGGGCAATATGTCGGGAATAGGGTAATGATCCCGACAGGTTTAGGTCCAATAGGACATTTGAATTTGGCGGTATCGTATCGCTTGTACGATTTCGGCTGGTTCTTTGTGTATTGTAGTTTATTCTTAAGTATAGGTTAAATATTAACTGTAATGTATAAATATCTACATCAGCTCTAGATGTATCATGAAACCAAGTTATGGGTTATAATTATTATGAGCCGGCAGCCATATGTAATTTCGCGAAGCGATCGGACGCCGGCCCTTTAGTCTCTCAATCAACACCATACAGCCAACATCTTCCCCCCCCCCCCCCGGCTCTGACTCGACCCACAGTTCACCATGTGCTACAAATATTAATCTATAACAACAGTCCTACATCACCAGTCCTCTAAGCTAAGTTCATTATATCGATATTGTACTATGTGAACATTCCTACATGTCATGCAATTGAATTAGCCGTGTGTGGGGGACTGGATTACACCCATCGACTACGTAGTTGGTAATTATAATATAACTATTTGTGGGGATATTTCATGTACCAGTGATATGCAATTTAACCTCTTTATCTAAATTCCCGACACCTCCCCACTAAAATTGATTTTACTCCGTTAAAATCACCTAGCGTCATTCACAGTGTCTTCCATACTGTAGTGTGAGTCTAACTGTCACTGGCGCATGCAGTGGTCCCCCTTGAGTAGAAAAACCCCTCTACATTTACGTTAAAATTACACTGAAAGGGAAAACTCCTGACTTCGCATTTTTGGCCAGCGACAAGGTCCTGGTGGCAATGCACCTAGTGAGGTTTAACTCTAGTGGCAAACCCACTCATTTACAATGACAAACTAGCTGAGCTACTGTTATGTGAGGAGATGTCTGAATACATGGTTTACTTGGGATATTCGTGGGTAAATGGGAGTAGTAATGTCTTATCTGAATACGGTGATTTTCCCGGTTATCCGGGATTTGATGTGGGGATCCTTGGTTGTAGCTGCTTGGTCTGATTCTTGGTCTGCTCAGCGTCGCGTCTCACCAGCTCGCCTGGACAACTCATTCCTGTAATATAAGTGGGTGGCAGATCATTGTTCTAAAAAAAATTCCCAACCCTCTCATATGCACCTACAAGCTGCTTACTCCCGATCCTCTGCATCATTAGTCAACCGTGACAACCAATCAGCACCGACATTGTTACTACCCTTAATGTACCTTACAACGAGGCTGAACTGCTGCAGGAATAGCGTCCACCTCATGAGTCTGGAATTGGCATTCCTCGAGGTCTTGAGGCTTGTCAGAGGCATATGATCAGTCTCGAGCGTGAACTCCCCTCCGAACAAATAGAAGTAGTATTTCTTGACCCCTTCGACCACCGCCAACAATTCCAGCTCCACCGTGCTGTAATTCCGCTCAGCTCCCTTGAGTCGCCTACTGTGGTATGCAACGGGGAATAACTCTCCATCTTCCTCCTGCATCAGGACCGCCCCCACTGCATCCTGTGAAGCATCAGTCCTTAGAATGAATGGTTTCTTGAAGTCTGCCAACTTCAGGATAGGTTCCTTGCAGATTTGAGTCTTTAGTGCGTTGAAAGCCTCTTGCTGTTCCGTACCCCACGGAACTCTGTTTTGAGCATGCTTCTTTAGTAAGTCGTACAACGGAGTAGCCAATGCAGCAAAATGTGGAATGAACTCCATGTAGTAGCCAGCAAGTCCCAAGAATGACCGAACCTGCTTCTTTGTAGTGGGCCTAGGAGCATCGCGAATCTTAGAGATCTTATCACCCTGACAGCCGCATTGACCAACCCCAACCACATGTCCTAGGTACTGCACCCGTTTCTGGCCCACTTCACACTTGCTAGGTTTCACCTTCAAGTTGTACTCCTGCAACCTAGACAAGACCTTCTCCAGAATTGACATGTGCTCTCTGAAAGACTGTGAGTGAACAAGAACATCATCAACGAAGAACTCCACACCAGGTATGTCTCGCAGGACCTGACGCATCATACGGTTAAACACCGCCGGCGAATTCATAAGACCGAAAGGCAACACAGTGTACTGGTACAGCCCGTCTGGCGTACCAAAAGCGGTGATCTAGCGGCTAGCTGGATCCAGAGGTATCTGGAAGAACCCCTTGGTGAGATCTAGTTTGGAAAAGATCGTTGAACCTGCAAACCTGGCAAAGATGGCACGGAGGTCGCACATAGGTTCCGCATCAACCCTTATCAAAGCATTCAGCCGACGGTAATCCCCACAAATGCGTACACCGCCCTCCTTCTTCTTGACAACCACCATCGGACTACAATATTGAGAAGAGGATTTCTCGATGATACCTGCTAACTCCATTTCCCTGATCTCCTTCTGGACTTGGTCGTGCAGACGGAACGGAATGGGATACGGCTTTACTCGTACCGGAACCGAACTGGTCAGCTCAATTGCGTGACTCTCGACTCGTGCGATTCCGGGCCTATCCGAGAAAACGCCCCTGTACTTACCAAGGAGCGAATCCAAATCCCGCCCCTCCTGACTTGACAACTCAGCGCCCCGACGAACCTGTGAGAGACCTTCCTCTTGCCCTAGCTGGACTGTCTCGGGACCATCACCATCAACTTCGGAGATTACTGCCGCTGCTGCTGTGATATGACCCTCCCCGCCAGTATAGTGACCCATCACTAGATCTATGGCTTCCGCCATCTCGGGAGTAGCAACCTGCCGCCTCCCCGAGCCTCCCATCATCGCAGCTCCACTCACTTCTCTCGTGTGGTACTCCTTAAGCATGTTGATGTGGAATCTCTTCTTGTGATTCCTAACCTGGACAATGTAGTTTACATCCGACATTCTGTCTATGACCGTATATGGACCCTTCCATTGGGCCAGCAGTTTGTTATGAGCAGTGGGCAGAAGGAGCAAGCACTTGATACCTGGCTCCAATCTGCGCACCTTAGCCTTCTTATCGAAGTAAGACTTCTGCACCTCTCTCGCCTTTGTCAGCTCGACTTTGGCTAGTTCACATGTTGACTTCAGCCATTCAGCCAGATCGAGTACATAGGTGTAAGTGATCTTCACTTCCTCACTGGGCTCGTCACCGTCCCAAAGCTCTCGCAACACCTGCAATGGACCCCGGAGTGTCCTACCATACACAAGCTCGAAAGGAGAGAACTTCAACGAACTCTGGGGAGCCTCCTGGTATGCAAAGAGCAACGGAGCAATGAACCTAGGCCACTCCTTTGGTTGGTCGGCTGTCATCCGCCGCAGCATCTTCTTGAGTGTCCCATTGAAACGCTCGACCAGCCCGTTACATTGTGGGTGGTACGGTGTCGTCTTCAGACCCTTCACAGACAGCAGCCTGAGTACTTCCCCCATCATTGCAGAGGTGAACTGCGTCCCTCTGTCAGACAGTATTTGCTTGGGGATCCCTACTCGACAGAAGACCTCCAACATTGCCTCGGCAACTGTTGTAGTCTCGATATTCTTCAGAGAGACTGCCTCTGGCCACCTCGTTCCGAAATCGACTAGCGTGAGGATGAATCGGGACCCATCACTGGCTCTAGGGTGAATTGGACCCACGATGTCTACCCCTAACTGCTCAAAGGGTGTTGTGATGACAGGCAATGGACTCAAAGGTGCGGGCTTGACTCGACCTCGGTCGCAGGTCTTCTGGCACACATCACAGGAGCGAATCCATCTGCGGACGTCGCTCGCGATCCCAGGCCAATAAAACTGCGCCTGAACCCTATCTTGCGTCTTCTGCCTACCCATGTGACCACCAAGGCTACCCTTATGGCCCATCCTGAGGATGGTTGTCCTATACTTCAAGGGAACCACAAACTGCCACTGCTCCTCAGAGTGAGGGTACTGCACTACACGGTAGATCCGACCTCCCTTCTCTGCAAACCACGACTTATGCCCCTTATCACCTTCAACGACAGCCTCACCAAGCTTTGCCCTAACACTTGCCAAGGATGCATCTTGCTGCTGCTCATGGACAACATCCTGACTCTCCGCAAGCTCTGAGGAAGTCGTGACCGCCAGCGGCTTCGGGTTCTCCCGTGCCTTGGCTACACCCCTAGTGACTGCTGCGGCCCCCGTCTGGGTGGCTATCTCGCTCGTGGGTCCGTACTTGGCTCCCCGGACGTTCCCCACTATAAAGTCATAAATTGGATCATGCATTACGGCTGCTGTGATGCTACCAGAAAGAAACGGAGATTCAATATCCACCCTCGCCTCGGGAACTGTGGTGGTGGAACCATTGATCTTGCGAACGTTGATTCCTCGCCCCGTGAATTGGTGCTGCTTGACCAGAGTGTCCCGCACGATACACCCAGATGACCCATTGTCTCTAAGCACCTCTACAGATACCCTCCCTACTCTACCTGGCTGCACTAGGAACCCTGTGTTTTGTTTTCCCATCCCAGCACCTCCTGCTACCAGTCACAAGTCCTGGGACGTGCATTGTGATTTAGTCGGCACCCCATTCTTGCTTTCTGCCTGTACAGTCTGAGAAGCAGCGGCCGAACTTTGTTGACGGTTATCCCCAGACCACCGTTGACCTTGTTGACCCTGTTGACCCTTTGAGTTGGAGTAATATTTCGGCTTCTGAGGTCCCTGACCCTTCCATTTCCTGTGTGCCCCTGCTTGGGCCTGTTTGGGACCCGGGTCCGGGTTGCCTTTGCCTTTGTTACCGCCCTCGTTCAACATTCTCCGCCGCTGGTACCCGTGGGCCTCAAAATATGCGTCTGCCTCAGCCGCCATACTCTTAGCCGAGGTAACCTTGCTCAGTTTGAACTGGGCCACGAGGTCATTCGGAGCCGACAGCTCAAACTGCGTTCGCAGGAAGAGATCACGTAACCAATCCCTACTGTCGGGAGTCTTATCCTTGTTTACCCAGACATCCAGATAACCCTCAAGCCTAGCCAGGAACTGGGTAGCGGTTTCCTTTTCAGCTAACCTAGCAGATACGAATTGCCGCCGGGCAGCCTGTGCCGTGAGCCCGTATGCCTCGACCAACGCAGCCTTCATATCACCATAACTGGACTTGTCGGAGCCTAAGCGATTCAACAGTGTGAGCGCCGGGCCCTCAAAGAGTGAAAGGAATTGTATTTCCTTGGCTGTCTCGTCAAGAGCATATGCCGTTGCGGTTCTTTCGAACCTCCTTATGAAAGGTTCTATATCATCACCCACCTTATACATGGGCTGCTTAATGCGTGGCAACCCCATAGGAGCATCCACATGACCGCTGACCCCCTTATCCCCTGGTTTAGCTTTAACAAGATCGAGCTTCCTTTGATGCTCTCTCTCCTCGTGTTCCCTCGCTGCCTTAGCCTCCTCCCTATCCAGTGCTCGTTTCTCCCTCTCCCTCTTTTCTTCCTCCTCAGCCTTTCTACTATCTATGTAGCCTTCTCGGTTCTCCTCAGTGAGGGCTAGCTCTACAGCTGCCTCGTAGATGGTTTTTATTGACGCCATTGTACCCTCGAAGAGTGAAAGGAACGAGGAAAACCAAGTCCTATCCTATCTGCCTAATCAAATAGCACCGAAAGGAACAAAAACAAACTAGCAAGCCCTATCCTATCAGCCTAATCTGAGATGAACAACGAACGACAAAAGAAAGTTAAGATAGCACGGTTCCGTTACCCCTGGAACTAGTTATGTGAGGGAGGAATAAAGGAAGGAATTGATAAAGAGGAACAACGGATATAAGACAAGGAGACCAAATTTTTTACGCCCTACAAAAAAAATTGACCCCTATAACTGCAACTGCGCAAGAATTTCGAACCAAAAAAAAACGATGAAAACCGACAACAATTAATTAGATTACAATCCCCTTCCCTCCATTTAATCGGATGATCGCAGCACTTGCATACGACGCACGAATGGCGAAAGAAAAAAAATCACACGGACGAAATTCTTAACGACAAAAAACAAACATGCAGAGATCAATTATTATACAAGCGAAACAAAATTGATGGAACACAATTATTTCTCGATAGCCGAAATTGTATAATCTATAAATATTATTATTATACACAAGCGATGAGAAAAGATGTTTACTATTTACCCAAGCCCACGGTCAGAAGTGACCACGCGGGTGGAAGAAGAAGGAGGGAGGGAAAAATTCCCCCACGGCTCACCTTCTTTCTAACACAACAACAATGCTATCCTAGCCTATGCCTATCTATTTTTATCTAACACATCCGCATCGGAAACTGGTCCTGTCACGGTCGCCAGTTGTAATAGGTCGCCTCCCTGATTTGTATATAAAATGGGCCACTATGATAAAGGATCTCGTAGGAAAATATTCCTTAATTAATTGCCCGGGATACAAATCAAAGACACGCCTATCCAATATATTTATACCGATCGATACAGTATATTTTGTTGTTCGGCCAGCTTACAGGATTAACGGTGTGCATAAATTATATATATAGATTTATATAGATATATAAAAGCTGTTCAATTATTGACGCGATGGGACTATGTTATTAGAAAACTGTTATTTAACAATTAACAATGATAAATTAAACAAACATTCTATTAAAACGGTTTATTGAATAAAAGACACAAATTGATGAAAATGAATCCGAAAATTACGTTCACACACCACTCGCTCCTTCTATCCAAATGTTTAACTAACTTAATTAACCCCTCTAATTTAATTAACTAGAGCCTTGACTGAGCCACACTCAGTCAAACTCGCTCCTAAAATTACCTGTCACTAATCTGATACCACTAGCCTAACGGAGTCCTATATACCAGGCAAAACAATTAACCCTCCCTTGATTTTACCCTTATCGCATATTAATGACCGCGTCTATCACATCAGATTACTTATATAATAACACTGTATACTAACCTTTACACATGGTCGAAGGAGGGTGCCTCATCACCCTGGTCGCCACTCCACACTCACAAGCACTTCACTCGCTGGCACCAACTGGGGGACTAAGGACTGCGTTCCCCTCTCCTGCTTTATTTATACCCTCGGTTTGGACCAAGCGTATGCTTGGAGAATTGGCGGGAAAAGGAAAGAACATCTAGGACCTTCTCGTAATAGTAAGCCAAATGGTCATATAAATCAAGTTCAGAATCCAAGTACAATATTATACATAAACAAACAACTCTTGTATGATTTACCTTTTTGCTCTTGAGTACAGTCGGATACCATAGTCTCTAGCCCACTCAGGAGAATTCCTGGACCCTTTATGTTTTTCTCTATGCAATTATTTCTATCCGGATTGATTTTAGATAGAACTTGCTTTTCAATAAATAGTATATATCATGTTGTAGTTGATTTATAGAAAATGTTTTTCATAAATTACTGTCTATAGATATACTTCCATAACTAAAAATAGGTGAAGTCTACAAATTTGTATGAGGGGGCTAGTGATTATGGTATCCGAGTGTACATGAATCTGCATGGATGAATGGCATTACGTTCCTATATTAAAACTTTCGTTATCCTTCGAATGATATGTTAAAAAAAGGGAGACCAAAAAAAAAAAAGGGAAAACTGGGGTGAGGTGCCAGAGTGAATACTTACATACATACAATTATTATTACAAAACTCCCATGAAATATATTATTATATCTACCCTCCATTCTTGATAGTCAAAACTAAATCCTGATAAAATATGTAAAATTCATAACATACGCCGTAATTCGTATATTATGGATTTTGATGACACGGTGTGTGTGTGTGTGTGTGTGTGTGTGTATGTGACTATTGAATTATCTTAGCCATGGAAGGGACGGGCCAATTTCAGGCGCTCAGTAATCAGTACAGTCGCGCTAATAAGTGATGTCTCGGCACCGAGTATGTTTCGATCAATAATTGGTATCGGCAATATCTAAGCTTCATTTCTTCATATCAAGTGAAAAATACAAACAGTTCCTACACTTACCCCCCTTATTCAACATCTGACAGACATTAATACAGCACAGAGCGAGCGAAACGTAATGACACCTGAGACTTGACTTATTAGCACCACGGTACAGTCGCGCTAATAAGTGATGTCTCGGCACCAAGTATGTTTTGATCAATAATTGGTATCAGCAATATCTAAGCTTCATTTCTTCATATCGAGTGAAATATACAAACATGTTCCTACACTTACCCACCCTATTCAACATCTGACAGACTTTAATACAGCACAGAACAAGCCAAACGTAATGACAGCTGGGATATGACTTATTAGCGCGACTGTACATAGCCTATAGATTCTTAGGGGTCAAGGGATCGATTCTCGGTGGTGGGGAATATAGATCATCATTGGAGAACACACACACACACACACACACACACACACACACACTATTACAGGCACAGACAGACACATACCGACTATCCAAGTTTGACTTTCTCGTATCAGTCTATTTATTTCATCTGTTCCTTTAGCCTAACTTAAATTTGTATTATATTTCTAACTCTTCCTATAATTTGTATAATTATTGGGTGAACTTTTAAGTGATATAATTACTAATAATTATGTTTCCCCTCAGAGCCCAAAGACCACACAGCGTAATGCATTCCAGTTTATTTAGGTGTAACCACACTCTAGTCGTTAGCACAAGAGAAAGTGTTTTCAACAATTATGGAAGTTTAAAAATAAAGAACTTTATGTTTAATGTATGTTTGAATGAACACACACACACACGCCTCGATACATTAATTGATGCTGTCTGAACTATATTGTTAAGCTTTAATCCACTCACCTACATCCTATATCAAGGAATTATATCATTGGTGGTATACAATGACTTAACCCCCCCCCCCCTCTCTCTCTCTCTCTCTCTCTCTCTCTCTCTCTCTCTCTCTCTCTCTCTCTCTCTCTCTCATCTCTTCGTTTCTATCCTTTCCTTCAACTTTCCTTTTGTATCGGATATGCCATCTCTACTAGAATTAAGTCCTGACCACCTAGTTTGGATAGTAAGGTCTGTGTGGCCAGTGTATCTATGTAAATTTATGTAAATCAAGGGATCACCTACTCCGAGTAAGATACCAAAAGAGGTTTGCCATAAGGGAATCATGCTACAAGGACTGAACTACTTGAGGTTATTACAGCAGCGTATTAACTGTTGGAACCCCCTCTGATGGGCCTGAAGGTTATTACAGCAGCGTATTAACTGTTGGAACCCCCTCTGATGGGCCTGAAGGTTATTACAGCAGCATATTAACTGTTGGAACCCCCTCTGATGGGCCTGAAGGTTATTACAGCAGCGTATTAACTGTTGGAACCCCCTCTGATGGGCCTGAAGGAGAGTTACTGAGCCTCCAGAACACAGTCATGGCTTAAGGGGAGACGGACCGTTTTTCTGGACCCCTTCTCCCTAATGTTTAGCCCCATTAGTTTTCAGATGTTAAGATGTTTGCCCCATTAGTTAGTCGATTTTAAGACCTTTTGCCTCATTTCTTCCTTAATATTTAGACCTTTCGTACTATTTAGGTGTCGATTTGTTCCTTGGCGACCGATAGTGAGCCTGTAATGTTGGAAGAACCGGCCTTCGGCCGGCCCATTTTTCTACCGAAAATGTACAAATTAATCTACAAGGGGGATCTAATGGACGTTTTTTTTTTAATTTGATGGAGGTCTAGGGAGGAAACTAGACAAATAATTAATACATGTAAAAATCGTCCAAACAGTGAACCATCCCCCCTTAACCTGACAAGCGCGATATAGACGTAGGTGCTAGGGTAGTTATTTGTGCATTTCTAGCCCTGGATTCTGACAGAATTCGTTATATTTACAATATAAACCATTATTTGTTTTCGGTATGCTTTTATTTTACATATATGATGTATATATGAACCTTCAAGAGTGCTAAAATAAGTGGGAAAAGCATTTGGGTGGTGAAAAACGAAGATATTGGCCACCCGGTCATAATCTCAGGCGAGAGAGAGAGAGACAGGCAGCCCTCCCCTCTCGCTGTCTGGGAGTCAACTGAGAAGAGCGGGGCGGTGTGTGCCGGTGTCTGGGTGTTGCATAACGATCTTTTATGCAACCCACTTGTGCTACATTATCGCGGGAGAGAAAAATAACCGATAAATGATGATAATAAGAGGAAAAATAGGTGATAATTGAGGTGGGGAGGGAGGGGGGAATAAGGTGGGGAAGGAGGGGAGGGGGGTGGGTGAGATTTACATGGATGAGTACTGGAGGGGAATTATCTCACCTAGAGACAAATTCCTTTGTTTTGATAGGCCCTTTTTTTTTATGGAAGGCTTTTTTTATGGTCCTGCTTCCGTGAGGCCTATCGCGTTCCCTATAGGAAGCCTTCCGTGAGGCCTATCGCGCTTGCCGGGTTAAAGGTAGTGTCACATGAGCGCATTTTCCGGCAATTTTTGATCTAACTATCTATCTATCTATCTATATGCTCAGGCCCAATCCCCATTTTGGCAATTTTTGATGAGCAAGTTTTTTCTCGTACTATTTTGGGGTTCTTGCACATTGGAATCGGAAACTATATTGAAGGTAGATTATGTTGGGTGGTGTAATTCATTTGGAGCATAATATATTTTCAAGCTGACAGAAAACAATTGCCCGTAAAATATGGCGGAAAAATGGCTCGTGTGACACCGCCTCAACCCTTTCAATATAGTAAGGACTATACGTTAGGCTAGAAAACCTGGGAGTTGCCGCGGCCCTTGTATCTGTGTGCTTTCCCCCTCCCCAATTTAAACACACGTACACACACAATAATGCTGTTGCACAGTCCCCGATGTTGCACTTGTATTCGTATACCACATTAGTCCGAGTCAGTTTGTCCGTTCGCCCTGCATTGTTATTTTTCATAATGAGTGAAACGGTCCGTGGATTTTCGTAATACATTATTGGTTTGAGTTTAATTATTGTTTTTCAAACCATTCATCATTCATTAACCCTTTGAGTTCCAGCGACGTGTTATATTTTATTCTAGCTATATTTAGACGATATTATGCAGCTTAGGAAGAATTTGTGGTAGTTAAAAGGGTTGGTTGAAATAATTTGAAGCCTAATTATTGCTGGAGGTCCTTCCTAAGTTGAAATAAATAGTCTAATAGTTGCCAGAATATGATGAAAGGGACGTGCCTGGTACTGAAGGGGTTAATGAGGCTGGCGTATCACTATGGCTGTTGATTGAGGAAGGATACTCTCTCTCTCTCTCTCTCTCTCTCTCTCTCTCTCTCTCTCTCTCTCTCTCTCTTGTAAAGGATTAAGGGGGATCACCTGCTTTTGTTCTCTTTCTCTCCTTTTCTCTGTTTCTCTGGCTTGTATCCATTCGGCCCCATTCAGCCAACTGTTTTAAGACGTTTATCCCCATCCAGGTGTCGATATCTTCCTGGCGAGCGATAGCGACCCAGCATTGTATGGGGTAATCCGGCTTTGTCGGAGAATGTTCTCTATCGAAAAATTTACAAATTTAGCTTGCTCTCAAACAAAAAATATATACTGGCTCGCTACCGCTCACCAGGAAAATATTGACACCTGGATGGGGTAAAAGTCTTAAAACAGTAGGCTGAATGGGGACGATTGGATACAAGCCAAAGAGAGGGAGAGAAAGAGAAAAAAATCCGGTGACCCCCCTTGACACACAAAGAGCGGGTGGTAGGGTATTTTACACTGTGCCGCCCAGCGTTTTTTTTTTACCCTAAATAGGGTTGTTTCCGTGCTCATTTTCATGCATAAACAAGACCCAGAGCGTAAAACAAGTATCTATTCCTGAAAGGGCGTAAACAGAGCTTTCCAATGACACCCAAACCATCCTTGTACGACCACTGGTTCTCTTGCAACGATCGTGCAACACGAGTGCAAAAAACCTAAAATAAGGTAATTTCCGTACATAATTCCCTGTGTAGCGAGTGAGAGAGGGAGGGGGAGGGTAGAATACAGTTCAGTACGTCCACGGTGGTCGTGGGGAGCGGTTATAAGATTACTACGCTCGTCCCACCGCTCAGCTCTCTCTCTCAGCAACATTATGTGGTGAAAATGGCACTCGACAGCTGTCGTGCACCGCCACATAGTCCAAATTGATTTAACTCGACAGATGTCGTGCGCCGTTGGTTAAGGGTTAAGTCTGTATATTTGTGTTTCCTGTGACTAATGGCTGTTTATTTAATGTATATTAACCCTCTCAGTACTGGTAGTGTCCTATTAGCTATATGCTGGCTACTGTTAGACGATTGTATTCAGTTTAAAATGGGCCTCCGATAATTAACAGGTTTCGAACCATCTCACTTAACCCTGTTTAATACCAAAGATCCTCCTTAAACTGCACAAAATCGTCTAAACATAGCTAGAATCAAATTAAATAGACGTCGCCGATACAGAAGGGGTTAAATTCCTTTATATAATGCAATCACTCACAGTAGCACATATGAATCTTTCCCCCCCCCCCTCCACCCTTTCTCTCTTCTGCTTCTTCTTTGCTCTCCTTTCCTTCCACAGTCCCTTACTCACGGGTTAGCTATCTCTACTAGAATTAAGTCCTGACCACCTCGCTGGGATCGTACAGTCTATGTGGTCATTGTATATTTTGTTTTGTTTTGTTTTTTTCTATGTGATTGAGGGAGGCAAAAGGCAGAACTGCCTATAGCGAGTGCCTCACCCATAGTTGAAAGAGTGACAGGGCCAAAATCAAGGGACGTTCGAGCTAAAATGCCTGGACACACGGAGTTTGAAGCAATTTAAGTCATAGGAAGAGGGAAAGACTGATTCTGGGAGCAAGTTCCAGAGCTCAGCTGTTGAGTAGAAGAAAGTTTGAGAGTAACGTTTCACTCTTGGGTTGGAGAGTTGCACAGAGTAGGGGTGGGATTGAGTTGCAAGATGGGTACCACGTGCCCTACGTAAAGGAGGTGGTATACACTGCGAAAGCTCTGAGGAACACTGATTATTATAGTAACGATAGAATAGCGAGAGAGATGCAACATTGCGGCGGATAGAGAGAGATTGCAGAGAGTTAGTGAGTGGACGGGTGTTAACACCTTATTAGCGGGCTAGGCGGTCTAGCGGACCGTAGCGCCCAGCGGGATGTTTTTACCCTAAATAGGGTTGTTATGTGATCATTTTCATGCCTAAATAAGACCCAGAGCATAAAACAAGTATCTATACCTGGAAGGGCGTAAACAGAGCTTTCCAATGACACCCGAACCATCCTTGTACGACCGCTGGTTCTCTTGCAACGATCGTGCAACCCGAGTGCAAAAACCCTGTAATTAGGTTATTTCCCTACATAATTCCCTGTGTAGCGAGTGAGAGAGGGGAGGGAAGAGTGGGAGGCACCTCAGTTGGTCCACCGCGGTGGTCGTGAGCGGTCATAGGGTTGCTAGGCTCCTCACACCGCTCAGCTCTCTCCCTCAGCAACATTACTTGCTGAAAATGGCGCAGGACATAAGTTGTGAACCGCCACTTAGTCCAAATTTATTTCACACGACATAAGTTGCGCGCCGCCAATTAAGGGTTAATGATACGAAAGGCCTTCCTTTCAACTTTGTCTAGGAGAGCGGTGTGAGAGGAACCTCCCCACACATGTGAACAATACTCAATACAAGGATGCACTATGCTCCTGTACAGAGCATGAAGCTTTGCAGGGAAAAGAACCCCCTAAGGCGGTTGAGCACACCCAGCTTCTAGGAGGCTGCCGTAGCAAGACTGGTAATATGATCCTTCCAAATGAGAGCAGAAGAAAAAGAGACACCAAGAATATTGAGAGAAGATGAAGGGTTGATTTTTGTATTGTTGAAGAATAAGGGATATTCCGCTGGGAGATCCTGACGGGTAGATATATGGAGAAATCGGGTTTTGGAAGCATTAAAGGTAACAAGGTTTTCTCTGCCCCAATTGGAGATAGTATTTAGATCAGAATTAAAGAGTTCTATGGCTTCGTTACGTTTGTCGTTGAGGGATTGCTGGCTGGGGCGTTCTGAAAAACTAATGGAGTAGTGTAAGGTTGAGTCGTCTGCGTATGAATGGATGGGAATTGAGGTACAGTTGAGGAGATCATTTATACAAATTAGAAAGAGAATAGGAGATAGGACAGAGCCCTGAGGAACACCGGAGTTTATAGGGTGAGGAAGTGAACAATGGCCGTCCACAACCGCGGCTATGAAACGGCCGGAAAGGAAATTAGAGACAAAGGCACAGATGGAGGGATAGAAACCGAAGGAGGTATAGTTTAGAAATTAAAGATATGTGCCAGACTCTACGAAGGCTTTCGATATGTCTAGTGCAATAGAAAAAGTCTCACCGAAGTCCCAAAAGGAAGATGACCAAGAGTTAGTAAGATATGAAAGAAGATCCCCAGTAGAGCGACCCTTAAGGAAGCCATACTGGCAATCTGAATTGTTTCAAAAACTTTAGAAACACAAGAGATGAGAATAATTGGACGATAGTTGGAGGGTAGAGAGCGGTCACCCTTCTTAGGGACAGGTTGAATGTGAGCAAACTTCCAGCATGAAGGGAAGACGTTAGAGGATAGACAGAGACGAAAGAGTTTGCGTAGGCAGGGAGTCAGCATGGAAGCACAGTTTTTGAGAACAACAGGAGGAACACCATCCGCACCGTACACCTTATTAGTGTTAAGCCCAGCGAGGGTAGAAAGTACATCTTTAGAAGAGATTAGGATATTAGGCATAAGTAAGACAGAGGAGGGTGGAGAGGGAGGAATAGCACCGGAATCATCCAAGGTTGAGTTTCTAGCTAAAGTTTGAGCAAAGAGTATAACTTTGTCAGAGGAAGAAGTGATGGTTGTGCCATCAGAGTGGGAAAGGGGAGGGAAAGACAAGGAAGAGAAATTGTTGGAGAGGTTTTTGGCTAGATGCCAGAAAGCTTGAGAAGAGTTAGAGTTGGATAGTTCAGTGCATTTATTATTGATGAAAGAGTGTTTGGCAAGTCGAAGAACAGATTTGGCTTGATTCCGGGCAGAAACATAGGAAGAATGAGAGTCTTGAGTTTTAAGGCGTCGGTACCGTTTGAATATTACCTCCTTATTGCGGACAGCAGTAGAACAGGCGTGAGTAAACCAAGATTTTTTAGCATTAGTCTGAGAGAAAGAGAATGGAATGTATGCTTCCATGCCCGATAGGATTACTTCGGTAATGCGTTCAGCACTCTCCGAGGGTCCCCGGCCACGGAAGCTGAAATAATTCCATGGGAGATCAAAGAAGTACTGCCGGAAATCGAGCCTCCCAGTCGGCAGCACCAAAGTGCCACAAGCGCCGCCGGCTAGGAGGATCGGGTGGCCGTACTGGAGAGATAGGACAGGTGACAGAGATAAGTTTATGGTCGGAGGAGCCCAAAGGAGAGAAAAGATTGACAGTATAAGAAGAAGGGTTAGAAGTTAGAAACAAGTCATGAATGTTGGGCCGATCTCCGATGCGATCCGGGAGGGTTGCTGAACTAACTGCTCTAGGTCATTTAGGATAGAAAAGACGTAGGCTTGTTCACCAGGTGGGTCAGTAGTGTGAGAGGAGAGCCATTGGCGGTGGTGAACGTTGAAATCTCCTAAGATGGAGATTTCTGAGAAAGGAGAAATGGATAGAATGTGTTCCACTGTAGAGTTTAGATAGTCAAAGAATTTGGGAAAGTTGGTAGAGTTAGGGGAAAGATAGACAGCACAGAAATATTTAATAAGAGAATGAATATATGTAAATCTATGTACATTTCTTTCCTAGACTACAGCTAATTACCACCACGCAACAATAATAGTAATACTACTAAAATAAAACAGACGACACACGCCAACACAATCCTTCCCCCTTGTTTGTCATTAATGTGTTTGTCATCGTCAGCTGCGTCACGGTTTGTTGACTTAGTGGCTGTGTTTGTGTAAGTTGATGCTGAGAGAGAGAGAGAGAGAGAGAGCTCATCCCTCTTCAATCAACAGTCAGAGTGATATATGCGAGCCTCATCAATGAATCATGATCGGCTTGAGAGAAACTCAGAGGTCAGAGGCATACAAATGCTTCTGGAATGAAATAATATTTCCATTACATTCTAATGTCCTTATACCCAAGCAAAACGTAGACACAAATGTATTTTCATTGGGACCGACAGTGTTGCAATTTCTGACAGTGTGCCTGATTGATTTTCCAACAGACTGACTCACTGTCTTAGGCCTGGCACTCGGACGAAATATAAATACATTTAGATTGCAATACAAACAGACTGATAGATAGATACAGACCTGACACTCAGACGAGATAGAAACATATGTAGGTTGCAATACAGACAGACTGATAAATAGAAAATAGATAGATACATAGATAAAATACATAGATATACAGCTAAAGCCAATATATATTACATAGACAGACTGGCAAACAAGTAGATGATAGATCCATAGATAGACTCCACTTTCCCCTCACTGAACCCACCAAGTTAACATGACCCTAATCAACTAACTCAAAGCTCTGGGGGAATTCTCAGGTCAAGGAGAACTGATAGCTTCAGAAAATAAAAACATATTTATTGGTAATTATTACTAATGTATTTTTTCTCTTGTTCAACTATAACATGCAAGATAATAATATGTTATGATTACGACTGGCTTACTGAACTAAACCGTGGTAGTTTGACTTATCTAAATTAAAAAAGACTCGCTGATTAATTATTTTTTGGTCATATAATTATACTGATTGACTAACTGGCCTCAATGCAAACAGACTTACACACAGGTACATATATCTATACACATATGTATAGACCAATAGACAGATAGATATATAGATAGATAGAGCCCCTCCTCCTCACACAACCCAGTAAGCCTAATCAATTAACCGAAGGTCTCTGAAGAATGCTCAGGTCAAGGTGAAAAGTCAATGTGAGACTGTTTTAACATTTGCAGTGTAGCAGATACGAATGAAACAAGCCAACACAAACACACACACACAAACACACACACACACACACACACACACATAAACACACATCCTATGGCATCGGTTATGACAGTCCATAACCCTCTACATGTATATGTATGTATGTATGTATATACTTAGGCACAATACCCGATATCTGGAAGTGGCTGACTCGAGACAGAGTCCGAAAAAACATTTTAATTCCAATTCTTAGGGTCCGTAACCACTTTTGCGTTCCCTCGCCCCTGTCTCTGTTTCGTATAGTAAGTGAATTTTACAAGCGAAGGAAGATTCCTAGTCACATGGCAATAGTATATACACCAACATAAGGTTAGTTGTGTTCTTCATTATTTTATCAGTGGCATGGTGTCTTCCTAGAGAGAGAGAGAGAGAGAGAGAGAGAGAGAGAGAGAGAGAGAGAGAGAGAGAGAGAGAGGGAGAGAGAGAGAGAGAGAATATTAATTTATTAAGCAGGGCATTGCTTATGATGATAATATTGCATAATACATTAGCAATAATCATTATGGATCACCTACTGTATATGGATGGATATTTAGTATTTATATATGTCATCACAAAACATGAAGCTCAACAGTACGTTTATCTCGTTTATCCAAATTACTACTTTTAACCCTTGATAATGCCACATTTTGACAGTATATTCTGGCTGTCATTACACGAGTTTAAATAACATTTAGGAATGATCCATGGGAATTAAATGGGTAAAGACTATCTCACTTAACTCTCTGACTTCCATATACTCTTCTTAATCTGAATATAAATAGTTTAATAATAACCAAGAAACATACAAAAATACGTAATTGTATCTTGAAAGGGTTAATGATGTAAACGTCTCTCTCGCTCTCTCTCTCTCATTCTCTCACTTCCATTTTCTCACTCTCACCCCCGCCCTTCTCTCTCTCTCTCGCTCATATCTCTCTCTCTCTCTCTCTCTCCATCTCTCTCTCCCTTTCGCACCCTCTCTCTCTCTCTCTCTCTCGCTCATATCTCTCTCTCTCGCTCATATCTCTCTCTCGCTCATATCTCTCTCTCTCTCTCGCTAATATATATCTCTCTCTCTCTCTCTCCCTCCATCTCTCTCCCTTTCGTTCTCTCTCATTCTCACTCACTTTCACCCCCCCTCTCTCTCTCTCTCTTTCTCTTTTCCTCTCATCCCAATTCATTTCCCCCCCCCACTCTCTCTTTCTTTCTTCTCCTCTCATCTCTAGTTCGTCCCCCCCCCCCCCCCCCCCCCGGGCTGCACCGCCCCGGAGCTGCCGCCAAGTGTCAACAAGTACCACCGGGGGCCCCCCCCTCCCCTTCAAACCCCGGTTTATGAGGGGAAATAGGGGTATAAAGTAAGGGCCATAGGACCATCCCCCCCACCCCCAAAATCCGTCCCAAATTTCTTTTTAAAGTGCCGACGTAACAGAAACTACCCTCAACACCAACACCTTGCAACCTGCATCATCAACATCGGAACAACTTTTAAGGGAAGTGACCACTCCAACATTTTGTACCTTTCGTTTTTGCAAATTCTCCCTCACTAACCCCAAATCATGGCACCGATCAGAATTAAATGCCCCTCCTGTAACAAGAACTACTACAAGGAATGGTATCCACGTCATGGGTATCCAAATGCCAAGTGTTTTATGTGTTTAACTGGTGAAAACTTTTTGCTCTTGGAGTGCACATTAGAAGCACACAAGGCACAGGCTGACGAACTGAAGCGAGATAATCTCACACTAAAGGAGACTGTAGGTGTACTTTCGCATCAACATTTCTTACTAAAAGAGCGAGTATAGGACATACAGAGTAAGCAAGTCGACGTTGTTAAAAATCTTCAAAAAGAAAACCCATCCAATGATCTATATCAGACAGTAGTCAACAGGCGTAACAAGAATAAATCCCAAGGGAATGGGAAAGCGACACCAGGTATCCCTATCAAAAACAGATTTGCTGTTCTCACCGAAAACAATGAACACAAGGTAACTGACCACGTGAATGGGAATGGGAATGGAAAAGCAACACCAGGTAACCCCATCAAAAACAGATTTGCACACGAGGTAACTGACCACGTGAAAGCAAGCTCGAAAGGCAAGAAAACTCCTGACAGGAAAACAACGAAACCATCAAATCACCGAGTCAGCGGGAAGGAGAAACTCACCCTAGTCTATGGTGACAGTCTCATGCGAGGTAAAGGAGCTGCCTTTGAGTCGTATTCTTAAAAACCCATACCTTCCTTTAACTTTCCTTTCCCTTCCAAGGAATTTTCTTTCCCTTCGGTATTCTTAAAGAATTCCTTGGAAGGAAATTTTTTCGGAAGTGTTGGTAGCTCTGTTCCACAGGCGAAGCTAGGCGCGTACCAGTTGGTATGCCTGAACTCCCTGAAGTAGTAAACAAACCTTGTCAAACAAACGTTTCCAAGGGTTGACTTGCATTATTGTTGCCCAAAACATGATTTAGACCACAAATATTGTCTTCAAAGCATATTATGTTGACTTGCACAAACACAAGAATGAATTGTCAACATGATATTAATAAATACAGGATCCTAGCTCTAAATCGCGCATGTACACCAACAAGCCATATTTTGTTGTAGTATTTAGACCTAGCCTATAGGCTATTATCCAAGAATATAATTACATATAAACTGATATGATAAGAAACAGGGATGGAGATAAATTAGATTAGCCGAATGTAGTGCGAATTAGTGTACCCTATATCAAGCATTAGAACTTTTCAATTACAAGGTCAAGTCTTCCATTTCTGACCAAAACTTAACAACTAGGCTATAGGAATCGTACAATAACCCACTATTGAGAAGTATTTACCTTCAAAGTTCAATACACATTATAGCCTGACATATTCTGGTGTGCTGAGTTCAAATACTAACTTGAACTTCTGTAGGCCTAGCCTATATATTATATAGGCCTAGGCTAGATTTGTTTTCTATTCAGTGAACAAAAAATAAAAGCTAGGCTATATTTGATTTGGCCCAATTTGGTAAAAATTGCAATTCATGGCCCATAGTAGATTTACTATGCTATTGAAACTAGTTTGTTTCAATGTTTATATTTAGGCTACCGATATTTATTTATTAATTATCTAATTTGACCGTTTTTTATTTTTATACATTATTTTGGGCAAGAATGTAGTTACCGGGTGTACCGGCAGTACCGCCCACCTTGTTTACACTATGCGGATGCCTTTGGATATAAAAATACATTAGCTTAACCAAACAACCTAACCTAACCTAACCTAACCTAGTATTCATGCAGTAATGACAGGGGGCAAATAGCAGAAAATATAGCGTCGAAATGGATGGGAACGTAAGTGCGAGCGCACAACATGACATCCTTCCCTATTTTGGTAAGGGTTGTGTTAGCGGGCGTACCGCCTGCTTTGTTTCCATATTAGCACACTCCCAGTTAAATTCACGTCTAATTTGACTGCTGTTATTTGCCCCTGGTAATATACTGTATATGATGATGACAATGTCATGGGGGGTGAGGGGACATAGCACCCCTCAAACCATTATTGTATCCCACGACCAGGTGTTGGGTAAATTGTTTTGCCGTGGGATACAATAATGGTTTGAGGGGGGCTCACCCCCCATCATCCCCATGACTTGTTGTCATTATCATACATATTACCAGCAGGGGCAAATAACAGCAATGAAATTAGACGCGAATGTAACTGCGAGCGTGCAACTATAAACAAAGTGGACAGTACGCCCGCTAACACAACCCTTACCATTATTTGTTATTTGCCCTTCTGCAAACAATGTATACTGTATATTGATGACAATAATTCCTGGGAAGGTGAGGCCCCCTTCAACCTAAGAAGCGGACATAATAGAAGTGAACTTAACGGTCATGGCCCAGAGCGTGCAAATCGACGCGAAAGGTTGCTTGGATAATACTGAACCTTTAAATAAGATTCTTCCAATTATTAAATTGATTTTTGTTCTTGGGTAATCTGAATAAAAGATGAATCACCAATAGTTATGATTTAGGCATCAATAAGAACATAAGAACATAAGAACATAATATTCTTGAGTAGGTTATTCATCATATTAGCTATCCATTAGTATAGTTTTGAAGATTGGGTGATATTCTTATGTTCTTTACTCTCCCCTCAAAGGCTAGGCTATCATATAGTTTGGCAAAGGCTAGGTTATCATGTAGTTAGGCAAATATCTTTGTAAGGCCTCGCCCAATTTCTTACCGATTACTCACATACACCAGTGGCTTGCACTATTTGTTTCACTAACTGGCCTTCCTTGTGCAGCCCAATATAATGTGCAATTAGATCCGGTCACGTTCTTTCGCTGACCCGTACACACTAAAAACTGACGGGGACTTGTCCACCACTGCCATACTGATCATAATAATGACTGATACCGATCCACCCACCACAGCTGCTGGAAGCACTGATGTTCCAACACTGTATGTACTGTATGTAATAATACCATAATTATTCCTAACCTTCAAGACTAGAGAATACTAAGGATGTAAAGTAAATTCAGACAGAAAATCCACACATTTTATTTGAAACAGTGTGCGGGGGACTCTGGTGACTAGTGGGGTTTTCCTTACAAACATTGAGTAGGCTATATTTGACTCTTATTGCTTTGTTGATTCAGTCCTTTCAATGCATTAATATTGTGCACAGTGTGACTACATTTTGGCACATGTTAATGTAATAAGTTTGAAAATTCAGGTTTTGAGGCTTGCCAGGGATCAAGAACAATCCCAAGTTTTCAACAAAATCTCATACCATACTGTATACAGCCCAAAATAAGTAGCCACATTTTTTCATTAGCAATTTTGGGCTCTAATCTTATATTTTTTAGCCTACCAGACTTTTAGCAACTACCAATGTTAGTAAGTTAGCCTATACACTCGGCATAATCAAACGCTGTATATTAGCATAGCCTAGGCCTATCTTAGGTTCTCAGGTTAAGTTATATTGTTTGGATATTTAAAGAAAGTAGAGGGATTAGGCTAGGATATACTGTAATGAAAAATTAGGGTAGCCTATAATTGTACTCACAACCAATAGTATTGAATAGGCTAGTCTGGCGAGCGATAGCGAGCCTGTTATTTTGGAGGAACCGGCCTTTGGCCGGGAAAATTTTCTACCGAAAAATGTACAAATTAATCTAGGAGGGGGATCTAATGGATGTTTTTTTAAGTTTGATGGAGGTCTAGGGAGGAAACTAGAACAATAATGAATAAATGAAAAACAAAATCGACCAAAGAGTGAACCACAAAATCGTCTCAATATAGCAGGAATTAAATTATAAATACATCCCCGGTAGTGGAAGGCTAAAACAAGAAGGTGAACGGTAACACAATTAAGGACCTGCAATATCCAAGGCTTCGTTTAAGGGGAGATGGTTCACTTTTTGGGCGTTTTATGATGGTATTAATTATGTTTTAGTTTCCTCCCTAGACCTCCATTAATTTAAAAAAAAACATCCATTAGATCCCCCTTCTAGATTAATTTGTACATTTTTCGGTAAAAAAATGTCGCGGTCGAAGGCCGGTTCTTCCAACATTACAGGCTCACTATCGTTCTATAGGGAAAAAAATCGATACCGAAATAGCACGAAAGGTCTAAATATTGACTAAGAAATGGGGCGAAAGTTCTTAAAATCGACTAACTAATGGGCAAACATCTTAACATCTGAAAACTAATGGGGTTAGCCCCATTAGTTTTCAGATGTTAAGATGTTTGCCCATTAGTTAGTCGATTTTAAGAACTTTCGCCCCATTTCTTAGTCAATATGAGGGAGAAAGTGGTCCAGAAAACCGGCCCATCCCCCCTTAATAGATCATACCCAAGAAAAATCCTCCTCCCCTTGTCAAATCCTCCTCCCCTTGTAAAATCCTCCTCCCCTTGTAAAATCGTCCTCCCCTTGTAAAATCCTCCTCCCCTTGTAAAATCCTCCTCCCCTTGTAAAATCCTCCTCCCCTTGTAAAATCCTCCTCCCTTGTAAAATCCTCCTTCCCTTGTAAAATCTTCCTCCCCTTGTAAAATCCTCCTCCCCTTGTAAAATCCTCCTCCCCTTGTAAAATCCTCCTCCCTTGTAAAATCCTCCTTCCCTTGTAAAAACCTTCTCCCCTTGTAAAATCCTCCTCCCTTGTAAAATCCTCCTTCCCTTGTAAAATCCTCCTCCCCTTGTAAAATCCTCCTCCCCTTGTAAAATCCTCCTCCCCTTTGTAAAATCCTCCTTCCCTTGTAAAATCCTCCTCCCTTGTAAAATCCTCCTTCCCTTGTAAAATCCTCCTCCCCTTGTAAAATCCTCCTCCCCATGTAAAATCCTCCTCCCTTGTAAAATCCTCCTTCCCTTGTAAAAACCTTCTCCCCTTGTAAAATCCTCCTCCCCTTGTAAAATCCTCCCCCCCTTGTAAAATCTTCCTCCCCTTGTAAAATCCTCCTCCCCTTGTAAAATCTTCCTCCCCTTGTAAAATCCTCCTCCCCTTGTAAAATCCTCCTCCCCTTGTAAAATCTTCCTCCCCTTGTAAAATCCTCCTCCCCTTGTAAAATCCTCCTCCCCTTGTAAAATCCTCCTCCCCTTGTAAAATCCTCCTCCCCTTGTAAAATCCTCCTCCCCTTGTAAAATCCTCCTCCCCTTGTAAAATCCTCCTCCCCTTATAAAATCCTCCTCCCCTTGTAAAATCCTCCTCCCCTTGTAAAATCCTCCTCCCCTTGTAAAATCCTCCTCCCATTGTAAAATCCTCCTCCCCTTATAAAATCCTCCTCCCCTTGTAAAATCCTCTTCCCCTTGTAAAATCCTCCTTCCCTTGTAAAATCCTCCTTCCCTTGTAAAATCCTCCTCCCCTTATAAAATCCTCCTCCCCTTGTAAAATCCTCTTCCCCTTGTAAAATCCTCCTCCCCTTGTAAAATCCTCCTTCCCTTGTAAAATCCTCCTTCCCTTGTAAAATCCTCCTCCCCTTATAAAATCCTCCTTCCCTTGTAAAATCCTCTTCCCCTTGTAAAATCGTCCTCCCCTTGTAAAATCCTCCTCCCCTTGTAAAATCTTCCTCCCCTTGTAAAATCCTCCTCCCCTTATAAAATCCTCCTCCCCTTGTAAAATCCTCCTCCCCTTGTAAAATCCTCCTCCCCTTGTAAAATCCTCCTACTCATCAAGACAGAGAAATGGGCGAGGGAGCGCGAAAGTGGTCTCGGACACTGAGAATTAAAAACTTGCGAGTTTCGTTCCATAAGGATGTTGGAGCTATAGACATCGATAATTAGCAGAATAACCAGCTATAATACTGTTTTATTACATTTATTAATACACAAAGCCAAATTAAATATGCTATTTATCCATCAGAAACCTACAGAATTACTGTATTTGTGTTTAATATCGATGTTTACAGGCCGAACTTCCTTATAGCCTGAAACTCGCAAGTGGTCAATTAAAAACTTTGAATGCTCTTTTTTGCTAGGGCTTTAACTCGAGTCAACCACCCCTAGTAATTTGGTATGTGACTGAGTATATATATATATATATATATATACCCAAGTATGGCCCAATAATAACGAAAGGTTTTATGGGGGCTCACCTCGCTTTAAAATATACAAATTTACCTTGCTGTCAAAACAAAAATATATATATGCTGGCTCGCTAGGAAAATATTGACACCTGGATGGGGGCCAACGTCTTAAAACAGTAGGCTGAGTGGGGCCGAATGGATACAAGCCAAAGAGAGAGGGAGAGAAAGATAAATAAAGCAGGTGACCCCCCTTAAATTACTCCCCTGGTCGAGGAGGAATCCATGGTAATATCCTTTCCTGGCTTAAGGGGAGGCAGACCGTTTTTCTGGACCCCCTTCTCCCTAATGTTTAGCCCCACTAGTTTTGAGATTATATGACGTTCGGCCCATTAGTTTGGCGATTTTAACACCTTTCACCCCATTTCGTTGTCAATTTTAAGACCTTTCGTGCCATTTAGGTGTTGATTTTTTCCTGGCGAGCGATAGCGAGCCTACAATTTGAAAAGGAACCGGGAAATTGTTCTACAGAAATATGTACAAATTTATCATGAAAGGGGTTTAGGGGGGGGGGGGGGGGGGGGTTCTAAGCTTGATGAAGGTCTAGGGAGGAAACTAGGAAAAAATATATGAATAAATGAATTAATAGACCAAACAAACGGTCAGTCTCCCCTTAACCCCATCTGTACCGGCGACGTTTTTTGTATTGGATTTCAGCTACATTTAGACGATATTATGAAGCTTAGGACGGATATATGGTAACTATAAATATTAATTGAGGTAGCCTGTAGTCTTTAAGAGGGGATGGGCCGGTTTTCTGGACCACTTTCTCTCATGTTTAACCCCATTAGTTTTCAAATGTTAAGATGTTTGCCCCCTTAGTTAGTCGATTTTAAGACCTTTCGCCCCATTTCGTCGTCAATATTTAGACCTTTCGTGCTATTTAAGTGTCTATTTTTTTCCCCGACGAACGATAGTGAGCCTGTAATGTTGGAAGAACCGGCCTTCGTCCGGGACATTTTTCTACCGAAAAATATACAAATTAAACTAGAATTTTTTTTTTTTTTTAATTTGATGGTCTAGGGAGGAAACTAGAAAAATAATGAATACATAAAAAAATCGCCCAAAAAGTGAACCATTTAATGCAACTTAGGAAGGATATGGGATTCCATCCTACGAGGACAGGTCGAAGAGTTCTGCGACAGAGTCCCAAATCAACGAAAAAGATTTTGCATCCCAGGAGCTGGACTGGACGACATTGTGGAAGCCTTCGAAGATACCACAAAGGATGCAAATGAAAATACCCTTTTTGTCATCCATGCTGGTTCAAATGACGTCATGCGCACCAGATCCGAAGAGTTGATGGAGAAATATCGCAAGATGATCCAGCACTACAAAAACAAGTCAAGGAATATCATCATCTCAGGCATTCTCCCCAAGATCGACGCACCTGACAAATTCTACGACAAGGCCTTCAGCACAAATAGCCGACTAAAACATTTGTGTCTGAGAGAAGAAGTTGAATTCATCAACCTCTGGGACAACTTCTACAACCAGCCTACTCTGTTCCGCAAGGATGGCACTCATCTAAACCCTGTGGGTTCAGCACGCATGGGTCGTCTCCTACACGAAGCAGTCCGCAGCCATGGATCAAAAAACGCCATCCGAGAAGAAGCAGCAGTGACATAAATCATCCAACGCCAAGAAAAAAACAGAGGCAACCGAGGACCACCAGCGATAAGGACCGGAGACAGCGAGGACCGAGGACAGCCATGAACATAAATGTAGATCCGACAAGAACCAAAAATATTATTAAAAGCGTTCCGTGAGTTCTAAAATAACAAATTTAAAGGTTTTCTATGCAAACGCTCGTAGCATACGCAATAAATTTTCAGATTTAGAGGAGCTAGTGTTTACAGAAAATTATGATGTGATTGGCATAACAGAATCTTGGCTCAATACAGAAGATAGAGACTTTTTAGCAGAGTATTCACTTCCCGGTTATGTAATGTTTGAGAAAAGCCGAATAAATCGAAATGGAGGTGGCGTTTTACTTTATATCAAAGAAAGTCTTAACCCTACCCTCTTGTCAAAACCTCAAATTGTGAACGTCGACACATCTTTTGTGCTAATAAAGAATAATAAAGGTACCAAAATAATACTTGCATTAATATACAGACCTCCAGCTCAATCAGTGCAAACTGACCGAGAAATTTACGAACAAATTGCAGATGTAAGTAACTCACAAGATACCGTAATTTTTGGTGACTTTAATTTACCTGTGACCAAGTGGGGCGATACTCTTACTTCACACTCCGGACATGACTTGTATACGAACTTGCAAGAGAGTTCGCTTTATCAATTTGTTGGAACGCCGACCCGTGGTAATAACGTTCTTGACATTGTACTTGCAACAAAAGAAGAATTAATAGAGAATTTGAATGTTGGTGATGAATTCAGAAACAGCGACCATCATACGATAACTTTCACTTTAAAGTTTACTAGTAACGAACCAAATAGTAGCATCGAAAAAGTCCCTAATTTCAAGAAAGCAAACTTCCATAAACTTAGAGCTATGTTTAAAGAAACTGACTGGAGCTTTTTAATTCACAATAACGACATAAATACATCTTGGAAGTTATTCGAAGCCACTTACCTAAAAGCAGTGCAAGACTGCATACCATCGAAAACTCGGCGTCCAGGTCATAATAATAAGCCCAAATGGTGGAATAAAGATATTTCAAACTGCCTGCTTGCTAAAAAATTTGCTAATGATAGATTAAAATCCTCACAAAATGACGAAGAACGGCTGAAATTTGTAGAGCTACGACGCAAAGCCAAAAAGTTAATTAAGCAAAGTAAAAAGACCTTAGAGTTACATATTGCGAATCAAAGTAAAACAAACCCGAAAGAATTCTATAGTTATATCAGAAAGAAAAAAGTTGTTACTTCAACTGTTGGACCGTTAGTCGATGAAAATGGAGAATACACCAAAGACGAAGAACAAATGAGTAATGCCCTCAATACCTTCTTTGCATCAGTTTTTACGACAGAAGACCTCAGTGATATCCCTACACCATCGCCGATTCAGATTGATAATTCAGATGTTTTAAGCAATATCACCGTTACAGAGAGAGAAGTATTGAATTGTTTAGATAAACTCAAGGTAAATAAAACTCCTGGACCTGATACAATCTCGCCTAGAGTTCTAAAGGAAGCTAAGGATGAGCTCTCTAAACCAATGACATTACTATTCAATAAATCCTTGCAGTCTGGAACTATGCCTGATCAGTGGAAGCTAGCCAACGTAACACCGATATTCAAAAAAGGCAGCAAATCCCTATCCAGTAACTATCGTCCAATTAGCTTAACCTCAGTTGTATGTAAAATGCTAGAAACGGTCATACGAGACAGACTCGTAAATCACTTAGAGGAAAATAACATACTTAAAGATACTCAACACGGCTTTCGTAAAAAACGTTCCTGTTTAACAAACCTCTTAGACTTCTTCCACGATATCCTCAACCTCTACGATGAGAGTAAAGCTGTAGATATTATATACCTTGATTTTCAAAAGGCCTTTGACAAAGTTCCCCACAAACGTTTACTGCTAAAACTAAAAGCGCATGGAATACAAGACGGTGTGTTGAAATGGATAGAAAATTGGCTCAGCGACAGAAAGCAAAGAGTAGTCATAAACGGTAAGGCATCAAAATGGACCAATGTAAGTAGCGGGGTACCCCAGGGATCGGTACTAGGACCAATTCTCTTTCTAATTTACATCAACGACATAGATGAGGGTCTCACCTGTACAATCTCAAAATTTGCTGACGATACAAAAATTGCAAATAGCGTACTCTCAAAAGAACATGTTGACGATATGCAACACAATCTAGATAAATTGTCATGTTGGGCCCAAATTTGGCAAATGAGTTTCAATGCGGATAAATGTAAAGTACTACATATCGGATACCTAAATGAGAAAGCAAACTATTCGATGAATGGCACTCAGCTTAAGAATGTAAACAGAGAAACCGATCTGGGAGTAACAATATCGAGTAACCTAAAACCGAGTCAACAATGTTCAGAAGTTGTTAAGAAGGCAAACAAAATAATTGGCTTTATAGGCAGGTCATTTGAGCATAAATCCAAAGAAGTTATCCTAACCCTTTACAATTCCTTAGTCCGCCCTCTTCTGGAATACTGCGTTCAATCCTGGTGCCCTTATTACCAAAAAGATATAAACAAGCTAGAACGAGTTCAACGTAGAGTTACCAAAATGATACCTAGCCTAAAGAACAAACCATACGAAGAGCGTCTTAGAGAATTAAATCTATTTCCTTTAACCCAGCGCAGATTAAGAGGCGACTTAATTCAAGTGTTCAAAATCATCAAAGGCATCGACAATATGAACTGTAGTAAGTACTTCACTATCGACCAATCTAATTACACGCGGGGAAACGGTTGCAAAATTATTGGTAAATCTTTTAACTCGCACGAATCTAAGAATTTCTTCTTCAATCGAGTTGTCAACTTGTGGAATGGGCTTCCCCGAAACGTTATAGACTGCATCACCGTTGATTCATTTAAACTCCGCCTAGACAAATATCTCGCATCAAACCCGCGACTGACTGCGTTTGTAAATGAATAACTTTATTTTATCCCCCCCTCAGTTACTAACCCATCTGTCCCCTACTAACTTCCTAATCCTGCCACGGACATTAGTTCCAGGGCAGTAATTCCCTTTCCAATGTTCCCTTACCCACTCTAAACCACTGTTTGGACACTTGATCCTCAGTGTTTTTGAGGACAAGCAACCTAGAAGGGTCACTATACCTGTTGTTGCTTGATTTCCTTTGTACTCCTTTGTACCTTTGTATATCTAGAAGTTAATGGGGTAAATACTCTCGTAAGGGGGGTGACCTGCCTTTTGTTATTTCTGTCCTTTTCTCTCTATCTCTGGCTTGTATCCATTCGGCCCCATTCAGCCAACTATTTTAAGACGTTTATCCCCTTCTAGGTGTCTATTTCTTCCTGGCGAGCGATAGCGAGCCAGCATTATATGAAGAAATCTGGCTTCGCCGGAGACATTTTTCTATTGAAAAATTTAGCTTGCTGTCAAACAAAAATAAAAAATAGGCTGGTTCGCTACCGCTCACCAGTACAAATTTGACACCTGGATGGGGATAAACGTCTTAAAACAGTAGGCTGAATGGGGCCAAATGGATACAAGCCAGAGAAAGATAGAAAAGGACAGAACAAAAAGCAGGTCACCCCCCTTAATTAACTCTCCAGCTCCCATCAATTATTTATAAGCTGAGGCGCATGGAATAGGTGGGTCGTTGTTGGGATGGATTAGGTCATGGCTAATTGGTAGGAAGCAGAGAGTCAGCATAATTGGTACTAAGTCATAATGGGGAGCAGTCAAAAGTGGTGTCCCCCAGGGATTTGTATTGGGCCCTCTGTTGTTTGTTATATACATAAATGACCTGGATTTAGATGTAACTAGTAGGATAAGTAAATTCGCAGATGATACCAAAATGGGGAGAACAATAGATTCAGATAGCAACATAGAGAGCCTCCAAAGGGATCTAGATACCTTACACGAATGGTCAGTAAATTGACAGATGAATTTTAACATTGACAAATGCAAGGTATTTAAGATAGGGAAGACGAATACTAATGCAAAATATAAACTAGCTAATAAGGAATTAGAATACTCAGACTGCGAGAAAGATTTGGGTGTATTTGTTAGCAACGATTTGAAACCTAGAACACAGTGTATAAGCGTTCGTAACAAGGCAAACAGGATTCTCGGGTTCATCTCTAGGAGTGTGAGTAACAGAAATGCCGATGTTATCTTAAAACTTTACTTATCATTAGTGAGACCCCATATGGATTATGCTGTCCAATTTTGGTGACCTTATTACAGAATGGACATAGATTCGTTGGAAAGAGTACAGCGACGAATGACAAAATATATTCATAATATTAAAAATCTACCATATGAATAAAGGTTGAACAAATTAGGCTTATATTCATTAGAAAGACGCAGAGTTAGAGGGGATATGATAGCAGTGTTCAAGTGAGTTAGTGGGATTAATAAAGGGGATATGAAAAATGTAATGAAGCTCAGTGATAGCGAAAGAACTCGAACAAATGGTTTCAAATTAGATAAATTTCGTTTCGAAAAGATATAGGCAAATATTGGTTTGGTAACAGAGTTGTAGACATTTGGAATAGGCTACCGAGTGATATGGTAGAATCAAGAACGATAGGGAGCTTTAAGATAAAATTAGATAGGCATATGGGCGAGAAGGGTCGGGTATGAGGGGGGATCTGCCGGGTGTGGGCCAATCGGCGCTCTGCAGTCCCCCGTAATCTTGAGTTATTCTCTGACCGTTTTGGTGAGGTCAGTTCTTAAGGTATTAGTGAGTTGGGTCTATAATTAGGCCTCGTAATTGGAGTTGCGTGTGACTCGGATCTGCCTTGTGTGGGCCGATCAGCTTTCTGCTGACTCCCATTTTCTTATGTTCCTATGTTCTTAATATAATCGTCTAATGATAGCCAGAATAAACAATGAAAACGCGTTATGATCCTCAAAGGGTTAACCATGCATAAAATTCTCACCCAGGAGGTGCAACTCGGAATCAAGAGTCATTGTCCACCTTCACCCTCAATGGTTTGGGTGTGGAGGAGGAGGAGGAGGTCCTGGAGGTGGAGTTCCACTTCTTCCACTCCAGACTAACCAAGAACCATCGGCGTCATCTTCTCCAGGACAACATATATCAGGTCAGCTCTCACAGTATATAATAATGACAGTAATAATAATAATAATAATAATAATAAATAATAATAATAATAATAATAATAATAATAAATTAATAATAACATTTAAATAATATATTAACATAACATTATTTGTATATAATTATACCCTGTTCCCAGTAAGTAGGCCACAATTTTTGAACATGAAGGGAGGCCACCTCGCTTTTTTTAATCTTTCTCTCCCTCTCTCTTTGATTTGTATCCATTCGGCCCCATTTAGCCTACTGTTTTAAGACGTTTACCCCCATCCAGATGTCAATATTTTTCTGGTGAGCGGTAGCGAGCCAGCATATATATGTTTTTGCTTTGACAGCAAGCTAAATTTGTACATTTTTCGATAAACAAAATTCTCCGGCGAAGCCGGGTTTCTCCATACAATGCTGGCTCGCTATCGCTCGCCAGGAAGAAATCGACACCTTGATGGGGATAAACGTCTTAAAACAGTTGGCTGAATGGGGCCGAATGGATACAAGCCAGGGAAAGAGAGAACAAGAGAGAAATATAAACAAACACCTGTGACCCCCTTAGCCCATACAGTACCTGTGACCCCCCTTAGCCCATAAAGTACCTGTGATCCCCTTAGCCCATACAGTGCCTGTGACCCCCTTAGCCCATACAGTACCTGTGACCCCCTTAGCCCATACAGTACCTGTGACCCCCTTAGCCCATACAGTGCCTGTGACCCCCTTAGCCCATAAAGTACCTGTGATCCCCTTAGCCCATACAGTACCTGTGACCCCCTTAGCCCATACAGTACCTGTGACCCCCTTAGCCCATACAGTGCCTGTGACCCCCTTAGCCCATAAAGTACCTGTGATCCCCTTAGCCCATACAGTACCTGTGACCCCCTTAGCCCATACAGTACTTGTGACCCCCCTTAGCCCATACAGTGCCTGTGACCCCCTTAGCCCATAAAGTACCTGTGATCCCCTTAGCCCATACAGTGCCTGTGACCCCCTTAGCCCATACAGTACCTGTGACCCCCTTAGCCCATACAGTACCTGTGACCCCCCTTAGCCCATACAGTGCCTGTGACCCCCTTAGCCCATACAGTACCTGTGACCCCACTTAGCCCATACAGTACCTGTGACCCCCCTTAGCCCATACAGTACCTGTGACCCCCTTAGCCCATACAGTACCTGTGACCCCCCTTAGCCCATACAGTACCTGTGACCCCCCTTAGCCTATACAGTACCTGTGACCCTCCTTAGCCCATACAGTACCTGTGACCCCCTTAGCCCATACAGTACCTGTGACCCCCTTAGCCCATACAGTACCTGTGACCCCCTTAGCCCATACAGAACCTGCGACCCCCTTTAGCCCATACAGTGCCTGAGACCCCCTTAGCCCATACAGTGCCTGTGACCCCCTTAGCCCATACAGTACCTGTGACCCCCCTTAGCCCATACAGTACCTGTGACCCTCCTTAGCCCATACAGTGCCTCGGACCCCTTAGCCCATACAGTACCTGTGACCCCCTTAGCCCATACAGTACCTGTGACCCCCTTAGCCCATACAGTGCCTGTGACCCCCCTTAGCCCATACAGTACCTGTGACCCCCCTTAGCCCATACAGTACCTGTGACCCCCTTAGCCCATACAGTACCTGTGACCCCCCTTAGCCCCTACAGTACCTGTGATCCCCTTAGCCCATACAGTACCTGTGACCCCCTTAGCCGATACAGTACCTGTGACCCCCCTTAGCCCATACAGTACCTGTGACCCCCTTTAGCCCATACAGTACCTGTGACCCCCTTAGCCCATACAGTACCTGTGATCCCCTTAGCCCATACAGTACCTGTGACCCCCTTTAGCCCATACAGTACCTGTGACCCCCTTAGCCCATACAGTACCTGTGACCCCCTTAGCCCATACAGTGCCTGTGACCCCCCTTAGCCCATACAGTGCCTGTGACCCCCTTAGCCCATACAGTACCTGTGACCCCCTTAGCCCATACAGTACCTGTGACCCCCTTAGCCCATACAGTGCCTGTGACCCCCCTTAGCCCATACAGTGCCTGTGACCCCCTTAGCCCATACAGTACCTGTTACCCCCTTTAGCCCATACAGTGCCTGTGACCCCCCTTAGCCCATACAGTACCTGTGACCCCCTTTAGCCCATACAGTGCCTGTGACTCCCTTAGCCCATACAGTACCTGTGACCCCCCTTAGCCCATACAGTACCTGTGACCCCCCTTAGCCCATACAGTACCTGTGACCCCCCTTAGCCTATACAGTACCTGTGACCCTCTTTAGCCCATACAGTACCTGTGACCCCCCTTAGCCCATACAGTACCTGTGACCCCCCTTAGCCCGACCCCCTTAGCCCATACAGTACCTGTGACCCCCCTTAGCCCATACAGTACCTGTGACCCCCCTTAGCCCATACAGTACCTGTGACCCCCCTTAGCCTATACAGTACCTGTGACCCTCCTTAGCCCATACAGTACCTGTGACCCCCTTTGCCCATACAGTACCTGTTACCCCCTTTAGCCCATACAGTACCTGTGACCCCCTTAGCCCATACAGTACCTGGGACCCCCCTTAGCCCATACAGTACCTGTGGCCCCCTTAGCCAATACAGTACCTGTGACCCCCTTAGCCCATACAGTACCTGTGATCCCCTTAGCCCATACAGTACCTGTGACCCCCTTAGCCGATACAGTACCTGTGACCCCCCTTAGCCCATACAGTACCTGTGACCCCCTTTAGCCCATACAGAACCTGCGACCCCCTTTAGCCCATACAGTGCCTGTGACCTCCCTTAGCCCATACAGTACCTGTGACCTCCCTTAGCCCATACAGTACCTGTGACCCCCCTTAGCCCATACAGTACCTGTGACCTCCCTTAGCCCATACAGTACCTGTGACCCCCCTTAGCCCATACAGTGCCTGTGACCCTCCTTAGCCCATACAGTACCTGTGACCCCCCTTAGCCCATACAGTACCTGTGACCCCCCTTAGCCCATACAGTACCTGTGACCCCTTTAGCCCATACAGTGCCTGTGACCCTCCTTAGCCCATACAGTACCTGTGACCCCCCTTAGCCCATACAGTACCTGTGACCCCCCTTAGCCTATACAGTACCTGTGACCCTCCTTAGCCCATACAGTACCTGTGACCCCCTTAGCCCATACAGTACCTGTGACCCTCTTAGCCCATACAGTGCCTGTGACCCCCTTAGCCCATACAGTACCTGTGACCCCCCTTAGCCCATACAGTACCTGTGACCACCTTAGCCCATACAGTACCTGTGACCCCCTTAGCCCATACAGTGCCTGTGACCCCCTTAGCCCATACAGTACCTGTGACCCCCTTAGCCCATACAGTACCTGTGAACTCCCTTAGCCCATACAGTACCTGTGACCCCCTTAGCCCATACAGTACCTGTGACCCCCTTAGCCCATACAGTACCTGTGAACCCCCTTAGCCCATACAGTACCTGTGACCCCCTTAGCCCATACAGTACCTGTGACCCCCCTTAGCCCATACAGTACCTGTGACCCCCTTAGCCCATACAGTATCTGTGACCCACTTAGCCCCTACAGTACCTGTGACCCCCCTTAGCCCATTCAGTACCTGTGACCCCCTTAGCCCATACAGTATCTGTGACCCCCCTTAGCCCATACAGTACCTGTGACCCCCCTTAGTCCATCCACTACCTGTGACCCCCTTAGCCCATACAATACCTGTGACCCCCCTTAGCCCATACAGTACCTGTGACTCTCCTTAGCCCAATCAGTACCTGTGACCCCCTTAGCCCATACAGTACCTGTGACCCCCCTTCGCCCATACAGTACCTGTGAGACCCGTTAGCCTATACAGTACCTGTGACCCTCCTTAGCCCATACAGTACCTGTGACCCCCTTAGCCCATACAGTGCCTGTGACCCCCTTAGCCCATACAGTACCTGTGACCCCCCTTAGCCCATACAGTACCTGTGACCTCCTTAGCCCATACAGTACCTGTGACCCCCTTAGCCCATACAGTACCTGTGACCCCCGTAGCCCATACAGTACCTGTGACCCCCTTAGCCCATACAGTACCTGTGACCCCCTTAGCCCATACAGTACCTGTGACCCCCTTAGCCCATACAGTGCCTGTGACCCCCTTAGCCCATACAGTACCTGTGACCCCCTTAGCCCATACAGTACCTGTGAACCCCCTTAGCCCATACAGTACCTGTGACCCCCTTAGCCCATACAGTACCTGTGACCCCCTTAGCCCATACAGTACCTGTGACCCCCTTAGCCCATACAGTATCTGTGACCCCCCTTAGCCCATACAGCACCTGTGACCCCCTTAGCCCATACAGTACCTGTGACCCCCTTAGCCCATACAGTACCTGTGACCCCCTTAGCCCATACAGTGCCTGTGACCCCCCTTAGCCCATACAGTACCTGTGACCCCCCTTAGCCCATTCAGTACCTGTGACCCCCTTAGCCCATACAGTATCTGTGACCCCCCTTAGCCCATACAGTACCTGTGACCCCCCTTAGCCCATACAGTACCTGTGACCCCCCTTAGCCCATACAGTACCTGTGACCCCCCTTAGCCCATACAGTACCTGTGACCCCCCTTAGCCCATTCACTACCTGTGACCCCCCTTAGCCCATACAGTACCTGTGACCCCCCTTAGCCCATACAGTACCTGTGACCCCCCTTAGCCTATACAGTACCTGTGACCCTCCTTAGCCCATACTGTACCTGTGACCCCCTTAGCCCATACAGTGCCTGTGGCCCCCTTAGCCCTTACAGTACCTGTGACCCCCCTTCACCCATTCCCTAACTGTGACCACCTTAGCCCATACAGTACCTGTGACCCCCTTAGCCCATACAGTACCTGTGACCCCCGTAGCCCATACAGTACCTGTGACCCCCTTAGCCCATACAGTACCTGTGACCCCCTTAGCCCATACAGTACCTGTGACCCCCTTAGCCCATACAGTGCCTGTGACCCCCTTAGCCCATACAGTACCTGTGACCCCCTTAGCCCATACAGTACCTGTGAACCCCCTTAGCCCATACAGTTCCTGTGACCCCTTAGCCCATACAGTACCTGTGACCCCCTTAGCCCATACAGTACCTGTGACCCCCTTAGCCCATACAGTATCTGTGACCCCCCTTAGCCCATACAGCACCTGTGACCCCCTTAGCCCATACAGCACCTGTGACCCCCTTAGCCCATATAGTACCTGTGACCCCCTTAGCCCATATAGTACCTGTGACCCCCTTAGCCCATACAGTACCTGTGACCCCCTTAGCCAATACAGTATCTGTGACCCCCCTTAGCCCATACAGCACCTGTGACCCCCTTAGCCCATACAGCACCTGTGACCCCCTTAGCCCATATAGTACCTGTGACATCCTTTTAAATTAAACTCTGGCAAATATTAGACGATTTTATTCAGCTTAGGAAAAACGTCTACCTATTTAAATACTACAGCAGATCTCAATTGTTTTAGCTACATATGCCCTTACTAAGCTTCATAAAATCGTCTAAATGTAGCTACAATAAAACTGAAAAGACGTCGCAGGTACAGAAGGGGTTAACCTTTGTAACTCACGAAGGACTCGAATATTCTTTCCATTTGGGAAGGGTCAGGCAGGGAATAGGCTTGGAAATATACAGCCCATTTTCTCTAGCCCTTTTTGAGTTACAAAGGTTAGGGTTCACGATTGCTGGACTACCTTTTTGGAACAGGGAAGAACACTTGACATAATTAGAAGTATGTATAATTTTAATTGAACATATAATTCATAATTAGAGTTTTTTTGTTTCAATTGACAAACGAAATGCTTACCAAACTTGTATAATAATATCAAAACACAAAATAACTTTATTAAATGTAATTAATTACAGTGTTATTTACCACTCCGTAAGCCGGACGTCTTCCATTATTTTATTAATATGTTTTCCCGGAGGCAGAATAATAGGAACAATCACTTAAGGGGAGGCAGACCGTTTTTCTGGACTCCCTTCTCCCTAATGTTTAGCCCACTAGTTTTGAGATTATAAGACGTTCGGCCTATTAGTTTGGTGATTTTAACACCTTTCGCCCCATTCCATTGTAAATTTTAAGACCTTTCGTGCCATTTAGGTGTCGATTATTTCCTGGCGAGCGATAGCGAGCCTGCAATTTTATGAGGAACCGGCCTTCGGCCGGGAAATTTTTCTACCGAAAAATATACAAATTTATCTTGAAGGGGGTCTAGGGGGTGTGTTTCTAAGCTTGATGGAGGTCTAGGTAGGAAACTAAAAACAAAATAAATAAATGAATTAACAGACCAAACAAACGGTCTGCCTCCCCATAAAGTATGTTATTATAATTTGCTATAATGTAATACAGGCACATATTTGAATATGGGTTTGGTTTCCTTAACCTACGTACACTTGGTCAAACAAGTATCTGCACCCCTACGCTGATCATCTGGTGTGTACAGCTCGGTAGGGTTGGCATATCTGCATGCAGATTGCAGCTATATCCATCTATACTACTACCTACCTATACTACATAAGACCTACGACCTACGACCTATACTACCGAGCTGTTCATACAAGATGATCAGCGTAGGAGTGCAGATACTTTTTTGACAGAGTGTACATTGTATTATATTACCAATATTATGCTATATTACTACAATATTCACCTATCGATGTTTAATAATTAACTTACAAATCCCCAGCTGGAGGTTCAATATGTGAGTGGATCAGAGCAGGAGGTTGTTGGTAAACAACACATCGCGGCCCACAGCTCCGGGTGGCGGGTGTTCCGGGTGGGTGGTAGGGTGGTGAAGGGTGCTGAGGGTGACCAGAGGACGGTAATGTTACAGGTGAGCGCCTCCACCCTACAGGGACACCGTCTACCACTCACCCTACACCATGAGTCACGAGGGACACGCCAGCCACTCTTGGTCATCTTCAGCTCTGGCGCCACTAACACCACCAAACACCTCACCTCCACTATTATAGGTAGGAGACTGTATTTGGGTTCACTGGAAGCTACCAATGGGGGGCTACTTTAAAACAAAATGTCTTCACCATCACTATAATGAATTGTTCATATTACTTAATTTTTAGTCTGGAAAAAAAATATGGGGGAAGATCCCCATAATCCCACACCCACACCTTCATCCACTGGACCTGTTGGACCTTCTCCAAACAAGTCTCAGTAAATGAAGGTACGTTTTCCTTCGGAAAACCTAAACATCATATTGCAAAATAACTTAAGCTTGTGGACACACAACACCAGAGATATGAACAAGGCACAAACGCCAACTTGTAGTTTCCACCTACTACTGTACAAGGAATATAAGTGAAAGGTATATAAGTAAGAGCTTGAACACGGTGAACAAATTACTAAGGGATGAAAACATGTCAGTACTTCTGCTAAATATAATGATATTATAATGACACTACTATAGAACTTACTACATAAAGGAAGGAGAAAGGAAATCTAACACAAATAAAGTATTCCCAACATGCAGTAAAATATATAAGGGTTAAAAGTTGTAATTGAACATTCTCTGAAAAATATACCTCCTTCATTACCTGTACAAGTTAAGCACAATATGTATCCTGAACGTGTTGTAACATCCAATAATAGAAGATTAAAATACGCTAAAAGCTAATAGATACAGACCCATACACACAATACAGTGTTTTAATCAGGATCAATATGTAGCAATTAATTTTGAAGTGTTGTTGGTTGAAGAGCGGTGGAAATCAACTCTGAGGAAGTGGATTCATGAGATAGGTGGTTCGAAGTGGATTCATGAGATAGGTGGTTCGAAGTGGATTCATGAGATAGGTGGTTCGAAGTGGATTCATGAGATAGGTGGTTCGAAGTGGATTCATGAGATAGGTGGTTCGAAGAAATATGATAAGAGGTGATACAATAGATACAAGTTCATCTGAATATTAAGGGAGCCTACCTCGCTTTTTTCTCTTTGTCTCCCTCTCTCTTTGGCTTGTATCCATTCGGCCCCATTCAGCCTACTGTTTTAAGACGATTACCCCCATCCAGGTGTCAATATTTTCCTGGCGAGCGGTAGCGAGCCAGCATATATATATTTTTTTGTTTTGACAACAAGCTAAATTTGTACATTTTTCAATAGAAAAATGTCTCAGGCGAAGCCGGATTTCTCCATGAAATGTTGGCTCGCTATCGCTCGCCAGGAAGAAATCGACACCTGGATGGGGATAAACGTCTTAAAACAGTTGGCTGAACGTAGCGGAATGGATACAAGCCAGGGAAAGAGAGAAAAGGGGAGACAGATAACACAAAAACAGTGACCCCCCTTAACCGTAACAGTACCTGTAAAGGATGCAATATTTATTAACCGTAACAGTACCTGTAAAGGATGCAATATTTATTAACCGTAACAGTACCTGTAAAGGATGCAATATTTATTAACCGTAACAGTACCTGTAAAGGATGCAATATTTATTAACCGTAACAGTACCTGTAAAGGATGCAATATTTATTAACCGTAACAGTACCTGTAAAGGATGCAATATTTATATAACCGTACCGTACCTGTAAAGGTGCAATATTTATTAACCGTAACAGTACCTGTAAAGGATGCAATATTTATTAACCGTAACAGTACCTGTAAAGGATGCAATATTTATTAACCGTAACAGTACCTGTAAAGGATGCAATATTTATTCGTGGACTGAAAGGAGGAAATTCATATGTAATCAAAGAATTGTTGTTGTTGTTTATAGCTCTGTTTTGAATTGTATTGAGCTCTCTCCATGCCACCTCTCCACATCCTTCCCTCCAAGTTGACCCATATTCCGTCTGAAAAAACAAAACAAAATGGATAGCCTATTTGCTGTAAGTAGACGAGAAATCATGATCTTTATCCTCTGTAACTCAAAAAGGGCTATTGCATGGTTGTAAATTTCCACATCTAATCCTTTACTGACTCTTCCCAAATGGTAGGAATATTAGCTTGATTACTTTAGTCGTTGTTAAGTGTTACAGAGCTTACAGGTCATGATTTTTCACCTACTTACAGTGAATAGACTATAATCGCTAGACAATGTAGAATTCACAAATTCTATAATCTAATTTATTAATTTCACTCCCTACACCAAGCACCTCCAAATTAAATTAATGAAAGCATGTGATCCTACCGTGATTCGAACCTGGGTTACAACCTACAGATCTTAAACACTCTAAGCATTATATTACACCATCAAGACTATTTGTTAACACTATCTGGTGCAACGTCTTGGAGGTCATTATGGTATTTGGTTTAATTATTGTAGAGGGGTTTAATTGTTGTAGAGGGGTTTAATAATTGTAGAGGGGTTTAATTGTTTTTTACATTTTCGAACAATGTGTTTGTAGTTTACCCTGAGACTTGGAAAAACGCCTCTCCAAATGCCCTTCAAACTAAAAAAAAACATCCCCAAGACCACCTTCAAGCTAAATGAGTAGGCCTACATTTTTCGGTGGAAAAATTTCCCTGCCAAAGGCCGGTTTCTCCCAAAATGCAGGCTCGCTGTCGCCCGCCCAGGAAAAATCAACACCTTATTGGGTTGAAGCATCATATAATCACCAAACTAATGAGGTGAAACGTCTTAAAATGTCCAAGCTAATAGAGTAAAACTGGGAGGATCTAAACTGGCCCGCCTTGCACCTAATTGGGTTAAGAAAGTTAGGATGTGAATTATGGTTTACACCGAGGAACGTGATACTTGAAGAAATGGAAATAGTTATTAGACTGAATGTGCTATAGCACATTCAGTCTAATAACTATCTATGTGTGGTTTAAAGCCTTTGGAGAAATAAGCAGGTCCCGACTATTAACATTTTGATTTTTAGAGCAAGCAATATCATATTCATGAAATTCTTCGAAACACTGCACATGAAAATGTAAAGAAGATTGTGTTCATTTTACATTGAACACTATGAATACTATTTTTTCTACTTTTTACGTACCACCCTCCACGTACCCCCCTTCACGTACCACCCTTCATGTACCACCCATCACGTACCACCCTTCACGTACCACCCTTCACGTACCACCCTTCACGTACCACCCTTCACGTACCACCTTTCACGTACCACCCTTAACGTACCACCCTTCACGTACCACCCTTCACGTACCACCCTTCACGTACCACCCTTCACGTACCACCTTTCACGTACCACCCTTAACGTACCACCCTTCACGTACTACCCTTCACGTACCACCCTTCACGTACCACCCTTCACATACCGCCCTTCACGTACCCCCCTTCACGTACCACCTTTCACGTACCACCCTTCACATTCCACCCTTCACGTACCACCCTTCACGTACCCCCTTCACGTACCACCCTTCATGTACCACCCTTCACGTACCACCCTTCACGTACCACCCTTCACGTACCACCCTTCACGTACCACCCATCACATACCATCCTTCACGTACCACCCTTCACGTACCACCCTTCACGTACCACCCATCACATACCATCCTTCACGTACCACCCTTCACGTACCACCCTTCACGTACCACCCTTCACGTACCACCTTTCACATACCACCCTTCACGTACCACCCTTCACGTACCACCCTTCATGTACCACCCTTCACGTACCCCCCTTCACGTACCACCCTTCATGTACCACCCTTCACGTACCACCCTTCATGTACCACCCTTCACGTACCATCCTTCACGTACCCCCCTTCACGTACCACCATTCATGTACCCCCCTTCACGTACCACCCTTCACGTACCACCCTTCACGTACCACCCTTCACCTACCACCCTTCACATACCACCCTTCGCATACCACCCTTCATGTACCACCCTCCACCTACCACCCTTCACATACCACCCTTCACGTACCACCCTTCACGTACCACCTTTCACGTACTATCCTTTACATACCACCCTTCACGTACCCCCCTTCACGTAGCACCCTTCACATACCACCCTTCACATACCACCCTTATCGTACCACCCTTCATGTACCACCCTTCACGTACCACCCTTGACGTACCATCCTTCACGTACCACCCTTCACGTACCACCCTTGAAGAACCACCCTTGACGTACCACCCTTCCCATACCACCCTTCCCATACCACCCTTCACGTACCTCCCTTCACGTACCCCCCTTCACATACCACCCTTCATGTACCACCCTTGCAGAAGAGAAGAGAGAGTTACAGAGAGAGAAGTATTGAATTGTTTAGATAAACTCAAGTTAAATAAAACGCCAGGACCTGATACAATCTCTCCTAGAGTTCTAAAGGAAGCTAAGGATGAATTCTCCAAACCACTGACATTACTATTCAATAAATCCTTGCAGTCTGGAACTATGCCTGATCAGTGGAAGATAGCCAATGTAACACCGATATTAAAAAAAGGCAGTACCCAGTAACTATCGTCCAATTAGCTTAACCTCAGTTGTATGTAAAATGCTAGAAACGGTCATACGAGACAGACTCGTAAATCACTTAGAGGAAAATAACATACTTAAAGATACTCAACACGGCTTCTTTCGTAAAAAACGTTCCAGTTTAACAAACCTCTTAGATTTCTTCTACGATATCCTCAACCTCTACGATGAGAGTAAAGCTGTAGATATTATATACCTTGATTTTCAAAAGGCCTTTGACAAAGTTCCCCACAAACGTTTACTGCTAAAACTAAAAGCGCATGTAATACAAGACGGTGTGTTGAAATGGATAGAAAATTGGCTCAGCAACAGAAAGCAAAGAGTAGTCATAAACGGTAAGGCATCTAAATGGACCAATTTAAGTAGCGGGGTACCCCAGGGATCGGTACTAGGACCAATTATCTTTCTAATTTACATCAACGACATAGATGAGGGTCTCACCTGTACAATTTCGAAATTTGCTGACAATACAAAAATTGCAAATAGCGTACTCTCAAAAGAACAAGTTGACGATATGCAACACAATCTAGATAAATTGTCATGTTCGGCCCAAATTTGGCAAATGAGTTTCAATGCGGATAAATGTAAAGTACTACATATCGGATACCTAAATGAGAAAACAAACTATTCGATGAATGGCACTCAGCTTAGAATGTAAACAGAGAAACCGATCTGGGAGTAACAATATCGAGTAACCTAAAACCGAGTCAACAATGTTCAGAAGTTGTTAAGAAGGCAAACAAAATAATTGGTTTTATAGGCAGGTCATTTGAGCATAAATCCAAAGAAGTTATCCTAACCCTTTACAATTATTACCCTTATTACCAAAAAGATATCAACAAGCTAGAACGAGTTCAACGTAGAGTTACCAAAATGATACCTAGCCTAAAGAACAAACCATACGAAGAGCGTCTTAGATAATTAAATCTATTTCCTTTAACCCAGTGCAGATTAAGAGGTGACTTAATTCAAGTGTTCAAAATCATCAAAGGCATCGACAATATGGACTGTAGTAAGTACTTCACTATCGACCAATCTAATTACACCCGGCGAAACGGTTGCAAAATTATTGGTAAATCTTTTAACTCACACGAATCTAAGAATTTCTTCTTCAATCGAGTTGTCAACTTGTGGAATGGGCTTCCCCAAAACGTTATAGACTGCATCACCGTTGATTCATTTAAACTCCGCCTAGACAAATATCTCGCATCAAACCCGCGAGTTTTTTTTTTTTTTTTTTTTTTTCTATGTGACTGCGTTTGTAAATGAATAACTTTATTTTATCCCCCCCTCAGTTACTAACCCATCTGTCCTCTACTAACTTCCTAATCCTGCCACGGACATTAGTTCCAGGGCAGTAATTCCCTTTCCAATGTTCCCTTACCCACTCTAAACCACTGTTTGGACACTTGATCCTCAGTGTTTTGGAGGACAAGCAACCTAGAAGGGTCACTAGATCTGTTGGTGCTTGATATCCTTTGTACTCCTTTGTACCCTTCACGTACCACCCTTCACCTACCCCCCTTCACGTACCACCCTTCACATACCACCCTTCACGTACCACCCTTGACGTACCACCGTTTACATACCACCCTTCACGTACCACCCTCCACCTACCACCCTCCACGTACCACCATTCACATACCACCCTTCACGTACCACCCTTCACATACCACCCTTCACATACCACCCTTCAGGTACGACCCTTCACGTACCACCCTTCACGTACCACCCTTCACGTACCACTCTTCACATACCACCCTTCACATACCGCCCTTCACATACCACCCTTCACGTACCACCCTTCACATACCACCCTTCACGTACCCTCCTTCACATACCACCCTTCACTTACCACCCTTCACATACCACCCTTCATGTAATACCACCCTTCACGTACCACCCTTCACGTACCACCCTTCACATACCACCCTTCACGTACCACCCTTCACGTACGACCCTTCACGTACCACCCTTCACGTACCACCCTTCACGTACCACCCTTCACGTACCACCCCTCACGTACCACCCTTCACATTCCACCCTTCACATACCACCCTTCACATACCACCCTTCACATACCACCCTTCACGTACCACCCTTCACGTATAACACTTAACATACTACCCTTCACATACCACCCTTCACGTACCACCCTTCACGTACCACCCTTCACGTACCACCCTTCACGTACCACCCTTCACGTACCACCCTTCACGTACCACCCCTCCCGTACCACCCTTGCCATACCACCCTTCACGTACCACCCTTCATGTACCACCCTTCACGAACAACACTTAACGTACCACCCGTCACGTACCACCCTTCACGTACCACCCTTCACGTACCACCCTTCACGTACCACCCTTCCAATACCACCCTTCACATATCACCCTTCACGTACCACCCTTCACTTACCCCCCTTCACATACCACCCTTCACGTACCACCCTTCACGTACCCCCCTTCACGTACCACCCTTCACATACCACCCTTCAAGTACCACCTTTCATGTACCACCCTTCACGTACCACCCTTCACGTACCACCCTTCACGTACCACCCTTCACGTACCACCCATCACGTACCACCCTTCACGTACACCCCTTCACGTACCACTCTTCACATACCACCCTTCACCTACCACCCTTCACGTACCCCCCTTCACGTACCCCCGTACACGTACCACCCTTCACGTACCACCCTTCATGTATCACCCTTCACGTACCACCCTTCACGTACCACCCTTCACATTCCACCCTTCACGTACCACCCTTCACGTACCACCCTTCACATACCACCCTTCGCATACCACCCTTCACGTACCACCCTTCACGTACAACACTTAACGTACCACCCTTCACATACCACCCTTCACGTACCACCCTTCACGTTCCACCCTTCACGTACCACCCTTCACATACCACCCATCACTACCACCCTTCACATACCACCCTTCACGTACCACCCTTCACGTACCACCCTTCCCATACCACCCTTCCCATACCACCCTTCACGTACCACGCTTCACGTACAACACTTAACGTACCACCCTTCACGTATCACCCTTCACGTACCGCCCTTCACGTACCGCCCTTCACATACCACCCTTCACGTACCACCCTTCACGTACCCCCCTTCACTTACCACCCTTCACGTACCACCCTTCACGTACCCTCCTTCACATACCCCCTTCACGTACCACCCTTCACGTACCACCCTTAACGTACCACCCTTCACGTACCACCCTTACGTATCCCCCTTCACGTACCACCCTTCACGTACCCCCCTTCATGTACCCCCCTTCACGTACCACCCTTCGCGTACCACCCTTCATGTACCCCCCTTCACTTACCTCCCTTCACGTACCACCCTTCACGTACCACCCTTCACGTACCTCCCTTCACGTACCACCCTTCACGTACCACCCTTCACGTACCACCTTTCAAGTACCACCCTTCACGTATCACCCTTCACGTACCACCCTTCACGTACCACCCTCCACGTACCCCCTTCACGTACCACCCTCCACGTACCACCCTTCACGTACCACCCTTCACTTACCACCTTTCAAGTGCCACCCTTGATGTACCACCCTTGACGTACCACCCTTCACGTACCACCCTTCACGTACCACCCGTCACGTACCACCCTTCACGTACCCCCCTTCACGTACCACCCTTCATGTACCACCCTTCACGTACCCTCCTTCACGTACCACCCTTCATGTACCCCCCTTCACGTACCACCCTTCACGTCCCACCCTTCACGTACCCCCCTTCACGTACCACACTTCACGTACCCCCCTTCACATACCCCCCTTCACGTACCACCCTTCACATACCACCCTTCGAGATAAATTTGTATATTTTAATTAGGAAAATTTCGGTGCCTCCTAAATTGCAGCACGGTGCGCCAGGAAAAAAATCGAAACATAAATGGCACGAACGGTTCTATAATTGACAAAGAAATCGGGTGATAGGTCGTAAAATCGCCAAACTAAAATATTAACACATACGAGACTAAGCATTAGGGAGAATAGAGTCCAGAACAATTATCCCATTAAAAGGCTATACATTCTTTTATTGTAATTTTATTCATCGCTCGCCAGGAAGAAACCGACACCTGGATGGGGATTAACGTCTTAAAACCATTGGCTGAATGGGGCCGAATGGATACAAGGCAGAGAAAGAGAGAAAAGGAGATACAGAGAAAAAAAGATGGTGACCCCCCTTAATTAATCCATTCAGTACCGGTCACATCTTTTGCATTATATTCTGGCAACTATTAGACGATAATATTCAGCTTAGGAAGGATGTCTACCTGCTAAGTGATTTCAGACTATCTCAATACATTATTATACCACCCATATATCCATAAGCTTCATAAAATCGTCTAATTGCAGCTGAAATATATAAACAAAAGATACGTCGCCGGTACTGTAAGGGTTAACCTTTATAAAGCCAGTGTCACATGAGTGCTTTTTCTGGCAATTTTCGATGAGCAAGTTTTTTCTCGTAAAATGTTGAGGCTCTTTTACATTGGCATCGGAAACTAGATTGAAGGTAGATCATACTAAAGCAGGTGTCAAACTATGCCGAATTAAATGCCGACGCTCCAGGACATAAGGGTCGTAACGAGGTCTTTGCCTACATCGCCGCGCGACGTGGGTGGGCGCCAACTCACGAGAGACGTCGGGAGAGGTCGTCAGGGGCTTAAGGAAAAGTTCGACATCCACAACTCTCATAAGCTGAGTCGGCGGCTAGTGAGGTCAAGGAAATGGACGGGACGGGGACGGTAGGCGGGCGGCGTCAGGCGGCGTCCAGTAGGCGTCAGTCGGTACAAGGGCGTTGCCCTGTCTGAGTCAGACGCCGCTATAAGGTAGGTCGCTGTCAGACAGCGACCCGGTAATGCCCAGGCGTCGTCATAAGCTTGGTTCACACATACACGAATTAACGTCCCGTCCAGCCCCGACCTCTTAATTTGCCTGCAAACGGGCAAGGACGCCGGCAAAATTGCCTATGGTCGGTACAGGGACGTGTGGTGTCGCCAGCACACGGGTCACGGGACGGGAGGCGGCGATCATTTTGTGCATGCATAAAATGGTCGGCGTGGGCCGGGGCAACTGCCACAAAACATGTCAGGCCGGGACACCCACGGGAGCATTCGACGTCTAGACGCTGACAGACTGCGTCTAGACGTCGACTGGCGGCGTCTAGACGCCGACGAACAGGATGAGAACGGCGGCAAAACAAAAGTTGGAAGGAGAGTCGGCGATGTGTCACCGTCGCGTCACGAGAGCTGGCGACACCGCATGTCCGTGTACCGACCATAGGCGATTTTGCCGGCGTCTTTGCTCGTTTGCAGGCAAATTTAGGGGTCAGGGACGGACGGGACGTTAATTCGTGCATGTGTGAACCGAGCAAAGGGGACGGGGACGGACGGGCCATTGGGCCTCCAGATTGATGCCGCCCTGCCTATTTTTTTTGGTCGTGGCCAGACGGGACGTTAATTCGTGCATGTGTGAACCGAGCTGCTATAGGGGGAGGGCATACCGTGAGTCCGCGACCTGGCAACGTCGCACGGGACATCGTCGATAGAGGGTCTTGGGGTGTGTTTTTTTTAAGCTTGATGGAGGTCTAGCGAGGAAACTAAAAAATAAATAAATATATATATATATATAGACCCCCAAAAATCACCACTGGGGCAGTGGTGATTTTTGGGGGTCTATATATTTATATATTCATTTATCCGATTCAATTTACGAGTGACTATCTATAAACCCTTTCAATGGTGGTGACGTCTGTTTTGCCTTAGTTCTGCCCTACTTAGACAATTGTATGCAGCTGAAGAACGGTCTGTGGGAGTTAAGAGAGATACATGAGAGGAATGGAGGTCTTGTGATTGCTACAGGCACTTCGTAATCATAATACATTAACCTAATAGTTGCCAGACTATAACGAGAAAGACGTCACCGGTACTGAAAGGGTTAACTATAGATGGCTTTGTTTTACCAATTACTCAAAGAACCACTTAATTAACCCGTTCAGTACCAGTTCCGTCCTTTTAACTTTAGTTTGGCTATTATTAGACGCTTATATTCAGTTTCAAAAGGGCCTCCATAAATTAACAGGCTTCGAGCTATCTCACTTAACCCATTTTACTATCACAGGTCCTTCGTAAACTACACAAAATCCTCAAAATATAGCTAGAATATAATTAAAAAGACGTCGCTGGTACAGAATGGGTTAAGGGGAGATGGGCGTAATTATTTGCTCATTTATGGATCTTTTCATTTTGTTTTTAGTTTCCTCCTTAGATCTCGAGCTTAACCCTCTCACGACCATATGACGCAGAGGTTGCCAGATTAGCAATAAGAAATAGAGTTCTCTCACTCTTATAATTACCTCTCCAAAATTAGTTTTCTGCCCCCAGCTAACTCAAAGACAACTGCAGAGGATAAAGTAACTAAACTAAAGGTTTCTAAATACCCCTGATGGTAATAAAGGCTTTAAAGTATCTCTAATAGGATCAAGATTGCGTCAAGAACGTGAGAGGGTTAATATCCTCCCCCCACAAAAAAAAAAAAAAAAAAAAAAACGTCGCCTCCGACGGACCGGTTTCCCTCGGTCGTGGTCAAGTGTGACGGAGTAGGGATTATTTGCTCATATATGGATATTTTTATTATGTTTTTAGTTTCCTCCCTAGATCTCGAGCTTAATACCCCCCCCCCCCCCCCCACACACACACACACACAAAAAGTCGTCTCCGACGGACCGGTTTGCCTCGGTCGGGGTCAAGTGTGATGGAGTAGGGGTCCAGTGTGACACGGTGGCTGTCCATCGCCGCCGTAGTACCTATAGGCGCCGCCCTACCTCCTATAGGTGCCTTTCGTCAGGAGCATTGTCGCCAACAAGTTTGCGCGCTACGGCGCATGAGGCCGCCCCGGCGGCGTCATTTATCTCCCTTAGGTCTTGCATGGTTGCCGTTCGCGGCGTGCCCGTCCATAGTGCCCGCCGTGGGCGTCCCGTCCCTCGATCACCCACGTTACTCGGCAGTGGTCTCCCCCTTATATCGCCACTCCTTAAGTCATGGAGAGTCGGCACTTAATTCGACATAGTGTGACACTTGCTTAAGGGGCTCATTTCTGGAATAACTTAAATTTGAAGCTGTCAACTACAATTGCCCGTAAACATTGACGGAAAAAAAACACTTGTGTGACACCGCCTTAACATCAGAACGTATGTAAAGTCAGCGATTAATGCATGATAGATCCCGTTATCACTTTACAGTCGGCCAAATAAGTCATGTCGGGGTACCTAGTATATTTTGATCAATAATTGGTATCTCCAATATCTCAACTTAATTTATTCATTTCGAGTGAGACATACAAATATGTTCCTACACTTACCCACCCTATTCAACATCTGACAGACGTTAAGGGTGAGATTTTCACTTAAGAGTTTTATTCTCTCTCCCATTAGTCTTTAAATTTTATGACGTTCACCCCAATAGTTTGTCGCTTTTAAGACCTTTCGCCCCATTTCTGTCAATTTTAAGACATTTTGTGCCAATTAGGTGTCGATATTTTCTGCGAGGGATAGCAAGCCTGTAATAAAGGATGAAAATGCCTTCGGCCCGGAAATGTTTCTACCAAAAAATTTACACATTTATCTCGGAGGGAGGTCTCGGGGGTATTTGTTTAAGCTTGATGGAGGTCTAGGGAGCAAACTAAAACCCTTCCCTTAATACAGCACAGGCTTTTTTATTTATCTTTCTCTCCTTTTCTCTCTTTCCCTCGCTTGTATCCATTCGGCCCCATTCAGCCAACTGTTTGAAGACGTTTATCCCCATCCAGGCATCGATATCTTCCTGGCAAGCGATAGCGAGCCAGCATTGTATGGAAAAATCCGGCTTCGCCGGAGACATTTTTCTATCGAAAAATGTACAAATATAGCTTGCTGTCAAAACAAAAATATATATATGCTGGATCGCTACCGCTCGCCAGGAAAATATTGACACCTGGATAGGGGTAAGCGTCTTAAAACAGAAGGCTGAATGGGGCCGAATGGATACAAGCCAAAGAGAGAGGGAGAGCAAGAGAAAAAAAGGGAGATGGGCTGCCTTAATACAGAACAGAGCGAACCGAATGTAATGACGGGTGTTACATGACTTATTAGCACTACCGTACTTCATACTTTTCATGATCGCATAACAAAAGGATACTTGCGATCCTTTGTTGTAGTATATACCGCCACAACATAATTATACAGTCGATGATCCATTGATTGTTTGTTGATATTTTAGCAAATTTAGACAATATATATACATGAAGTTGTTGCTACAATGCTAAGCCTGATTTCATAGCTGTACAGAGGTACCTTGGTGACCCTGGTCTCTGGGTCTTCTCCTGGATGACCTAGATGCGTGTGAACTTGTATTTTGTTTGTGTGTTCATTGTTTTCTGTTGTTTTTTGTGTTGTCCCTATTCTTGCTCTGTCTTGAGTCCCCCCCCCCCCCCTAAAAAAACAAAAACAAAAAAAAAACAAAAAAAAACAGTGGGAATTAGGCCCGAGTATATGGATGGATGGATGGATGGATAGAACTTTGCAACCATATTATTAGTAGCAGTATAATGTTCTACTATCTGAATGTAATCAAATTATACTTTCAATTGATTGTACATAATTATACTTCCTCGAACACCCAAGAACAAAAAATGTAGGGTACTAAAAAGACGAATTTATTTACACTTTTGTCAAATGTTTGTTCTATTTTTTTAATTTATATTTAGTAATAATATTAGAGCATTAACGGCATTCACTAAACTGACAAGTAGTAAGCTTTAAGGAGGGGTCACCGGCTTTTTTTTTTATCTTTCTCTCTTTCCCTCGCTTGTATCCATTCGGCCCCTTTCAGCCAACTGATTTAAGACGTTTATCCCGATCCAGGTGTCGATATCATCCAGCATTGTATGGAGAAAACCGGCTTCGCCGGAGAAATGTTTCTATCGAAAAATGTATAAAATTAGCTTGCAGCCAAAACAAAAATATATACTGTATATATGCTGGCTCGCTACCGCTCGCCAGGAAAATATTGACTCCTGGATGGGGGTTACCGTCTTAAACCATTCGGCTGAATGGCGCCGAAAGGATACAAGCCAAAGAGATAGGGAGAGACAGAGAAAAAAAGCGAGGTGGGCTCCCTTGAAATGGTGGTGTTATGATGATATACAGTATAGTAAATTATCTCTGCCTCAGTGTTCTGGCCGTGTGTAATGTTTGAACACAAATAATGAACGCCATTTTCTTCGATTTTTAACTCCGCCATCGAAGTTGGACGGAGGTTATTTTTCCGCGTACTTTTGTCTCTGTTTGTCTGTCTGTAAACAAGATATCTTATGAAGTTATTAACCAATGTTCATGACATTTCGTGGACAGATAGGATGTGTGCTATCAACTGAATATCACGACATTTGGTGGACAGATAGGATGTGTGCTATCAACTGAATATCACGACATTTGGTGGACAGATTGGATGTGTGCTATGAACTGAATATCACGACATTTGGTGGACAGATAGGATGTGTGCTATCAACTGAATATCACGACATTTGGTGGACAGATAGGATGTGTGCTATCAACTGAATATCACGACATTTGGTGGACAGATAGGATGTGTGCTATCAACTGAATATCACGACATTTGGTGGACAGATAGGATGTGTGCTATCAACTGAATATCACGACATTTGGTGGACAGATAGGATGTGTGCTATCAACTGAATATCACGCCATTTGGTGGACAGATAGGATGTGTGCTATCAACTGAATATCACGACATTTGGTGGACAGATAGGATGTGTGCTATCAACTGAATATCACGACATTTGGTGGACAGATAGGATGTGTGCTATCAACTGAATATCACGCCATTTGGTGGTCAGATAGGATGTGTGCTGTCAACTGAATATCACGACATTTGGTGGACAGATAGGATGTGTGCTATCAACTGAATATCACGACATTTGGTGGACAGATAGGATGTGTGCTATCAACTGAATATCACGACATTTGGTGGACAGATAGGATGTGTGCTATCAACTGAATATCACGACATTTGGTGGACAGATAGGATGTGTGCAATCAACTGAATATCACGACATTTGGTGGACAGATAGAATGTGTGCTATCAACTGAATATCACGACATTTGGGGGACAGATAGGATGTGTGCTATCAACTGAATATCACGACATTTGGTGGGCAGATAGGATGTGTGCTATCAACTGAATATCACGACATTTGGGGGACAGATAGGATATGGACCAAGGAATGCGTCATACAATGGAATATGCGCCAAGGAATATATTACCGAGTGCCTTTTTAGTTGATTAATTGATAAACAAGTATCTAATATAACGATAACCTTTTGGTCTCCTGACTGGATTGGGCTTAGTATTGCAGTAGAACAGTTGATGATCTTGTTTTGTAAAATTGCTAAATACAGAACAAACAATACGGTACAGTAATTAACCGATAGCTGTTGAGATAGTTACGGCATATCCTTACTATTGGAACCATTGGCTTCAAATAAAGTCCTTCTGGAAAGGTGTAAAGTTGCCTCACACAACAATGGACTCTATATATAGTATGACATATATAATAGCTATAATAGTAACTTTTTATTTTATGTGTATGAACGAGACAAACGGCAGGTTGCCTGTAACAAGCATTTTCCCTAAAGCCAAAAGAGCGACAGAGCCAAATTCAAGGGATGTTGGAGTGATAATGCCTGGGCACACAAGTTAAAAGTAGTTTAAGTCATAGGATGAAGGAAAGATTGCTTGAGGGAGAGGGTTCCAGAGTTTACTTGCTGAGTAGAAGGAAGACTGAGAAAATTTGCCAATTCTTGGGTAGGAAAGCTGGACAGAATAAGAGTGGGACTGTGTTGAAAGGTGGGTGCCTCACACTCGCCGCAAGGGATGCGGGGATGCACATAATTATAATTGGATAAATGCTGTGTTCTCAAAGCATACATAAATCAAACACACACACACTCACACAAATATATATATACTGTAAATATATATATTGTATATATATATATATATATATATATATATATATATATATATATATATATATATATATATATATATATATATATATATATATATATATATATATATATATATATATATATATATATTTATTTGTATTTTTCTTTGCAGTATGGATTACATAATATAGCATTTATGTATATCCTAAACAGGCACAAACGGAATGGTAGAAATGTCCTCAAACCGAGTCCGACGGTCAGTCGCCGAGGTGGAGTCCGGGAATGCCACCACCACCACCACCATCACCACCCAGGCTCCACCTAGGAACCTAACCTCTCCCATCCCCCACGGGTGTGAGCGGCGAGACATGCAGGTGGACTTTGAGAGGATCGGATGGTCGTCCTGGATCGTTTCCCCCAAGATGTACAACGCCTTCCAGTGTTCGGGTGAGTGCCGCTTCCCCCTGGGTCAGAACCTGAACCCCACCAACCACGCCACAGTCCAGAGCATCATGCACCACAGCGGCCACTACCCGGAGGTCCAGCGACCCTGCTGTGTACCCTCACAATACGGTAACTTCTCCCTGCTCTTCTATGATGCCAGTGAGAATGTTGTCCTCCGGCAGTATGATAAGATGGTGGCCACTCAGTGCGGCTGTCATTAGTCACCATTACGTACACCACCTTCAACTCACTCACAACTATCCTTAAGGGGAGATGGTTAACTTTTTGGCCAATTTTTGCATGTATTCATCATTGTTCTAGTTTCCTCCCTAGACCTCCATCAAATTAAAAAAAAAACATCCATTAGATTCCCCTTCTAGATTAATTTGTACATTTTTGGGTAGAAAAATCTCCCAGCCGAAGGCCGGTTCTTCCAACATTTCAGGCTCACTATCGTTCGCCAGGGAAAAAATCGACACCTAAATAGCACGAAAGGTCTAAGTATTGACGAAGAAATTGGGCGAAAAGTCTTAAAATCGACTAACTAATGGGGCAAACATCTTAACATCTGAAAACTAATGGGGCTAAACATGAGGGAGAAAGTGGTCCAGAAAACCGGCCCATCCCCCTTAACCCTTTCTGTACCACCGACGCTTGTTATACATTTTGTTGTAGCTATACCTAAACGATGTCATGTGCAACTGAGGAAGGATTTGTGGTAGTTATAATGGTTGATTGAGATAGTTAGAAGCCTTATAATTGCTAGACATCCTTCCTAAGCTTCATAACATTTATTGGTATAGTCTATTTGTTTCCAGCTGATGATAACCTGAATCTCTTAGCAGCGAATTTCCCGATACTTAATGGAGATATATGAAACTAATATACATCAGTCATATTAATGGAGATATATGAAACTAATATACATCAGTCATATTAATGGAGATATATGAAACTAATATACATCAGTCATATTAATGGAGATATATGAAACTAATATACATCAGTCATATTAATGCCAAATGTTCACAATTAACAACAAATTTCACTACAAAAGCTTGGTAATAACTGAGTAATGAAGATGGGAACATGGCAATTTACCCTCAGCTGAACATAAATAGACTATAATAGCCAGAATGAAATATGAAGGATGTCGATGGTAGTGAAGAGGTAAATAAGCCGAATATAATAATGTATCTGCGTCTGGAGTTCTATAATCCAGTCGCTATTGACATGGAGGGACAGTATTAACCCCATTAGGTGCAGGGCGGGTCAATTTGGATCTTCCCAGTTTTACTCCAGTAGCTTGGAGATTTAAAGACTTTTCACATCATTAGTTTGGCGATTATATGATGCTTCCATCCACAAATGTGTCGATTTTTCCTGGGCGAGCGATAGCGAGCCTACAATTTGGGAGAAACCGGCCTTAGGCCGGGATTTTTTTTTACCGAAAAATTTACACATTTAGCTTGAAGGGGGTCTGGAGGACGTTCTTTTAGTTTAAAGGGGGTTTGGGGAGGCGTTCTTGCAAGTCTAGGGGTAAACTAAAAACACATTGTTCGAAAATGGCAAAAACATATTAAACCCTCAATAACAATGCAACAAAATACCATAATAACCTCCAAGACGTCGCACCAGATAGTGTTAAATCAATGAATATGGCAAAGCGCGAAATATAATGTTATCATGGTGCGGCATTGCAAATTATACAAGTTTGTTTGTTTTTGTTTACTCAAGGTATGAAACTTACATACAAAAGCTATGCATTTGAAGAAGGAGCAAGATGTTACCTATATCATGTAGAATGATAAATAGCTGGTTACGGAAATATATTTTGTAGACCTTGGTGACCCTGGTCTCTGGGTATTCTCCTGGGTGACCTAGATGTGTGTGAATTTTGTGTTTTGTCTGTGTTTGTTCGCTGTTTTGTCTTGTGTTTTGTGTTTTCCTGATCTTGCTCTGTATTGAATCGGCCACCCACAAGAAAGTGCAAAAAAAAAAAAAACAAAAAAAAAGTAAAATAGAGGAAATAAATATAGGAAAAGTGGGGATTGGGCCTGAGCATCTAGATAGATAGACTATCATGAGTGGGTAGCAAACCAGAATACTCAAGAGAAGGTAGTTGTTGTTGTTGTTGTTGTTGTTGTTGTTCCCCAGGCAGAAGGTAGTAAGTGCGATCACCGCAATGAAAATACCAAGTGATTAAATATAGACATACCCATAAACAATGGTTTATCATACTTCAGGGGGGACACCGGATTTGTTTTATCTTTCTCTCCGGTTCTCTCTTTCTCTGGCTAGTATCCATTCAGCCTACTGATTTAAGACGTTTACCCTCATCCAGGTGTCAATATTTTCCTGGCGAGCGGTAGCGAGCCAGCATATATATATATTTTTGTTTTGACAGCAAGCTAAATCTGTACATTTTTCGATAGAAAAATTTCTCCGGCGAAGCCGGATTTCTCCATACAATGTTGGCGCACTATCGCTCGCCAGGAAGAAATCGACACCTGAATGGGGATAAACGTCTTAAAACAGTTGGCTGAATGGGGCCGAAGGGTTACAAGCCAGAGAAAGAGAGAAAAGGAAAGAAAGATACCAAAAAAGCAGGTGACCCCCCTTAAGTAACAAACAATCAAATCCACTGCCCTTATTTGTAACAGAGGCAGAAACTAATTCGACAAAGTACAAACATGATCCATATATATACTATTATCTACTATGCCGCTCCCCACTATGCCGCTCCCCACTATGCCGCTCCCCACTATGCCGCTCCCCACTATGCCTCTCCCCACTATGCCGCTCCCCACTATGCCGCTCCCCACTATGCCGCTCCCCACTATGCCTCTCCCCACTATGCCGCTCCCCACTATGCCGCTCCCCACTATGCCGCTCCCCACTATGCCGCTCCCCACTATGCCTCTCCCCACTATGCCGCTCCCCACTATGCCGCTCCCCACTATGCCGCTCCCCACTATGCCGCTCCCCACTATGCCGCTCCCCACTATGCCGCTCCCCACTAGTTATATAATATTTAAGTTATTGATCTTATTGTAGATTTGCCTTACGAATACAAGCTTCTGTGTAAACTGAATACATGTGAACATATATACATATTAATGTAATTGTATATACAGGAATATACAGTACATACACACACACACACACACACATATACTATATACTTATATATACCGGTATACATATATATATATATATATATATATATATATATACTGTATATATATATACATATATATATATATGTATATATATATATATATGTATATACGGTATATATATATATATATATATATATATATATATATATATATATATATATATATATTATATATATATATATACAGTATATATACATAGAGTATATATATATATATATATATATATATACATTATATACAGTATATACATTATATATATTGAAATTTTGTATTTCTGGAATTATGTGGAATGAAATGGATTATTAGTTTTGTATTTGTACTGTGATACTAGCATTTGCAATACATATGTATGCTGCGTAACATTGTTTCGATATACCACTTATTGCAAATATAGTATTAGCCGGTATCGAAATTTAAAAAGTCAGATTCTCTGTTGCATCCAAGAGAGAGAGAGAGAGAGAGATTGATTTTGATTTTGCCCCAAGGGGCGAGTTTATTGAGCAGCGCCCCCCATCCTGTGAGGGGACAACCACTAGTAAGGCGATACATACTGCTCAAAGAGCCATTATTCCACTGAAACAACAGCATCGTCATCTGGTTACATTCATATTTGTGTTTATAAGTCAGGTTGGCATTATTCAGATGCGTTATTATAGTTTCCTCATTTAATTGTCACATGGTCTGTATATACGTATTTCATTAAAAAAAAAAAAAAAAAAAAAAAAAGCAAGCAAGCTTGTAGTGACTGAATTATTAATTGACAGGTTGTAAATAATAGCACTACAGAACTAGTGCAATCGTATGAGGAGACTATTCATATTTTCATTACATCAATGATTATTGAGATCATAGTTAGCTGAAAACAATTATTACAAAAATAAGCAATGGTATAAGTCAACATAATACATAATTTAATACAGGCGGACATAATCATGATCCGGTTCGTTGTGCACTGGGAGCTAAGGTGTCTTGAGATCGCCTCGTACCCATACACAACGAACGTATTATAGTCTGCATGGTTGGTATCTAATTGAATATACTTAGTGGGTATTTCAAGAATGTCAGGAGAGAGAGAGAGAGATGGCTTCACTTGCCGACCTATATTTATCACCCCACAGTGTGAGTGGGGGCAAACATTATGACGCTATGAGGACGGAAAAAAAAAAAAATATTGTTGACAATATCTTTTAGGGATGCTTTTACACCAAGTTCAATTGGACACCTGAAGTCAGTAGCCATGTACAGTATCAGACCACCAGAACATCTTACTCGGAATGACCGTACATATTTCAGTTAAGGGGAGGCTGACCGTTTGTTTGGTCTATTAATTAATTTATTAATTTATTCATATATGTTTTTAGTTTCCTCCCTAGACCTCCATCAAGCTTAGAACCCCCCCCCCCCTAGATTCCCCCCCCCCCCCCTTCAAGATAAATTTGTACATTCGTCGGTAGAAAAAATTTCCGGCCGAAGGCCGGTTCCTCTTAAAATTGCAGGCTCGCTATCGCTCGCCAGGAAATAAACGACACCTAAATGGCACGAAAGGTCTTCAAAATTGACAACGAAATGAGGCGAAAGGTGTTAAAATCGCCAAACTAATTGGCCGAACGTCTTATAATCTCAAAACTAGTGGGGCTAATCATTAAGGAGAAGGGGGTCCAGAAAAGCGGTCTTCCTCCCCTTAATGATGTAATTTTGTCATCAGATTTTATATCAAGGCAAGATTTCTTATTATGTTGTTACATTACGGAGGCATGTTTACGAGCGAGAGATCGTGGTATATGCCATGCATGCGGATGTTGAAAGTCTGATCCTTTAATAGCTTTATGTCATTAGATACAATGTCTGTCCACTCGAGGACATATTGTTAACACGATGTATGTCTGCACTCTGAAGATAATAAGGGAAGGTATGTCATTTTTCTGGACCCCACTCTCCCTCACGTTTAACCCCATCAATTTTGAGATATTATGACGTTCGTCTCATTAGTCTTCTGTTAGGCCTTTCTTTTTAAACTCTTTCGACTAATCGTTGAATGGTTTCTGAAAACAATTCTGCTATTCGTCAATCGATTTCACTGTTTAGGCTAAGTATGTTTTTGCATTTTGTGATATATATATATATATATATATATATAGAGAGAGAGAGAGAGAGAGAGCCAGTATATACTGTATATATATATTTTGTTTTTCCAAAGAATGTCTGCAGTTGATCGACATCGTCTAAAACCATATTGCCTATCACTGATTAATTTATTATTCTCAAGATGCTACGATCCTCGTAGCTCTGAACGACCATGGGTTCAAAACCACCGTCTACACTAAACCAACTAACACAGGACAATGCCTCAACGGCGATTGTGAATGCCCCCGCCGTTATCTTCTATCCTCCATCTCCGCTTATGTAAGGAGAGCCCTCACGCACTGCTCTACCTGGGCCGACACCCACCAGGAACTAGAAAGACTATCCCAAGTTTTAGTGAATAACGGATAATCCAACTCCGACATCTCCAGCACCATCAACAACCATCTTGAAAAATGGTACATCCAAAGCCCTCCCAACATTGACCCCCCCCCCAATGAAATTAAGATCTACCGCAATTTGATGTCCTCTGAACACAAACATGACGAGGCCGTCTTAAAAGAAATAATCTCCAAGCATGTCCATCCAACCAACCCGGAAAACAAAATCAAATTAATAATTTATTACAAATCCCCCAAGACGTCCAACCTCGTTCTCCGCAACAAACATGCTTCCACCAAGATAAAGAGCCCGATGACCGACGATCACGTCATTTACCAACATACCTGTAATTGTGAGGACTGTGGACCTCATTCCTATATTGGCATGACGCAGACTCGTCTTTCACGTTGGTTAACTCTTCACCTTCAGGCTGGAGCCTTCAAAGACCACTATCTCACCCCTAACCACGCCCACCTCACACGCAACGAGTTAGAGAAACACACCACCATACTCGATAAAGAAAGTGACCCAAGGAGATTACCTATACTCGAAGCGTTATATATCCAAGCCTTACATCCTAACATCAACAACCAAACTCTGGACCTTCAGATCCTTCCTTCTGCCAAAAGGCACTATCCTACAGGACCTAACGCCCCCCCTCGCCCCCCGGTGCCCTTGACGCAGCCCCCCACGCTACCTCCTTCAGCTTCGTCTTCTGCCGGCGCCACACGTACTGCGCAACTTAGGCCACGCCCCTCGACACGCAGCCAATCAGCTTCGACCCCGCCAACCGACCACCACCTTCCCGCATCCAGTGCGCATGCGTGACGCGGTCCTCTCTTTTTCTCTCCTAGAATACCCCTCCACCAATAGCAGACTTTTGCCCCCTGATTTTCGCCTCCTCTGATGCTCCACCCTCTATATATACCCTTCCTGTTTACCTTTTATATCATTCTATCCTTACTTGATAATGCTGGTTGTCCAGTGAAATGCGTCGTATATCTTGTATCATCATGTACATTAATGTAACCCTGTACCACCATGAATTTTGCTAATCTCATTCATCTACTTCCTGCCACCCAGCGAAAACTCATCAGAGACCTGGAAACTATGAATAATAAAATTTCCAACGCAGAAATTGCCATTTCTTTCAACCTCTTATGTATTAAAGAAAATATATATATATATATATATATATATATATATATATATATATATATATATATATATATATATATATATATATATATATATATATATATATATATATATATATATATATATATATATATATATATATATATATATATATATATATATACATATATTATAAGTTGCAGTGTTCATAGTTGAATAAATGAGCCAGTGAGGTATTCGGGAATGCTTGGAATTCTTATCAAAATTCATTGGTTTGAAGTAGGCTAGTCAAAATGTTTCATTTATGCAAAGGTTACAAAACATAATTTTGTTTATGGAGTACACGTCGCTGAGGCGTTATAATAGCAGATCATTGATAATAATTAATAATAATAGGACAATGAGAAAGGTCAGGTTTATGTTGAAAGTGAGGAACAGTTTGTTAAGATGGTGTATATTCTGATCTCCCTCTTCCCTCATTTTAAGCCCCATTATTTTTTTAGATTTTAACACTCAAAGAGCGTGTGGTGGAGTATATTTGACTGTGCCGCCCAGCGGGGGGTTTTACCGTAAACGAGCTTGTTTCCGTGCTCGTTTTCATGCATAAACAAGAGCTAGAGTGTAATACAAGTATATATCCCTGAAAGGGCGTTAAATGAGCTTTCCAATGACACCAGAATCATCCTTCTAGGATCACTGGTTGTCTTGCAACGATCGTGCAACCGAAGGGCAAAATCGGTAAAATACGGTCATTTCCTTACATTATTACGTGTGAAACGAGTGAGGGAGGGTGGAGTAGGGCGGAGTACATTTCAGTAGCTCCACGGCCACCGTGGCGAGCGGTCATGAGGTAACCTACGCTCTCCCACCGCTCCGCTCTCTCTCAGAGCATATTACGTGCTCAAAATTGCATGTGACTATAGCCGGGCCCCGCCACATAGTCCTTGGTTCTCTCGCCCGGCTATAGCCGGGCGCCGCCAAAGAAGGGTTAAAGGGAATAGCTCATACATCATCCCATTCCATTTGATCACTGTATAAAGCATGTTAAAGCATGAATGATACTGCACAGTTATCTTGGTTTACCTTAAATTTTGATCTAACATAGTAAACAAAGCCGTGTAAGATATTTCAAGCTTTAGGAGCTTGATGGCAAACCCTTTCGCCTCTCTCTTTTGTTTGTGAGAGAGAAACTTGACCACGGGAATTGAATCTGCTTTGATATTGTCTATATTTAACTAACCCTGATGTATTTCGTACATGATGAAGTAATGTGAAGGCAGTATTTGATATATATATCACATGAGTGAAACATGTATCTATCCTAAAGTATCTATCAATACAATTATTCATATTTTGGTATCGTTAATAATCAATAAATACATATTGGCAGCTCTATCCATATGGCAACACTAGTGTTTATTCTGACGGTAGTCTTGAGGGTATGATTTTAAGCTTGGTGTCGTTCTAGGGAGGAAAAACAAAATATATATATACAGTATATACTGGCTCTCTCTCTCTCTCTATATATATATATATATATATATATATATCACAAAATGCAAAAAAATACTTAGCCTAAACAGTGAAATCGATTGACGAATAGCAGAATTGTTTTCAGAAACCATTCAACGATTAGTCGAAAGAGAGTTTAAAAAGAAAGGCCTAACAGAAGACTAATGAGACGAACGTCATAATATCTCAAAATTGATGGGGTTAAACGTGAGGGAGAGTGGGGTCCAGAAAAATGACATACCTTCCCTTATTATCTTCAGAGTGCAGACATACATCGTGTTAACAATATGTCCTCGAGTGGACAGACATTGTATCTAATGACATAAAGCTATTAAAGGATCAGACTTTCAACATCCGCATGCATGGCATATACCACGATCTCTCGCTCGTAAACATGCCTCCGTAATGTAACAACATAATAAGAAATCTTGCCTTGATATAAAATCTGATGACAAAATTACATCATTAAGGGGAGGAAGACCGCTTTTCTGGACCCCCTTCTCCTTAATGATTAGCCCCACTAGTTTTGAGATTATAAGACGTTCGGCCAATTAGTTTGGCGATTTTAACACCTTTCGCCTCATTTCGTTGTCAATTTTGAAGACCTTTCGTGCCATTTAGGTGTCGTTTATTTCCTGGCGAGCGATAGTGAGCCTGCAATTTTAAGAGGAACCGGCCTTTGGCCGGGAAATGTTTCTACCGACGAATGTACAAATTTATCTTGAAGGGGGGGGGGGGGGGAATCTAGGGGGTGTTTTTCTAAGCTTGATGGAGGTCTAGGGAGGAAACTAAAAACATATATGAATAAATGAATTAATAGACCAAACAAACGGTCAGCCTCCCCTTAACTGAAATATGTACGGGTCATTCCGAGTAAGATGTTCTGGTGGTCTGATATACTGCAAGGTTATTAAAATGTGTCAAGCTCCAATACGCATTTCTGTTTTGTTTTCTGGTAATTATTAGACGATTTTATTCAGATTAGGAAGGGTATATGGAAGTTGCCGGAGACATTTTTCTATCGAAAACATTTGCACATTTAGCTTGTCAAAACAAAAATATATATATGGTGGTTCGCTTCCGCTCGTCAGGAAAATATTGACACATGGATGGGGGTAAATGTCTTTAAACAGTAAGTTGAATGGGGCCGAATGGATACAAGCCAAAGAGAGAGGGAGAGAAAGAGAAAAAAAGCGAGGTGGGCTTCCTTAACCCCATCTGTATCGGTAACGTCTTTTACATTATATTCTTGATATTATTAGACGATTGTATTCAGTTTAAAATGAGCCTCTAGCAATTAAAAGGCTTCGAACAATCTCACTTAACCCTTTTTCGTACCACAGATCCTTCTTAATCTGCAGAAAATAGTCTAATATGGCTAGAATACGTATTAAATGATGTCGCCGGTACAGAAGGGATTCAAGAACTGACAGATAATATATATGCCATAACACTAAATATTATTATGGAGCGTATTGACTTCTGTTGTATTTGCGAGGAACTTAAGGGGAGGTTTTTAGTTTGGTCCGTAGATATCCTTCAAGCTTAAGATTACACCCCCTTGAGCCCCTTTCAAGATAAATTTGTACATTTTTCGGTAGAAAAATGTCCCGGCTGAAAGCCGGTTCCTCCTAAATTACAGGCTCGCTATCGCTCGCCAGGATAAAATTGACACCTAAATGGCACGAAAGGTATTAAAATTTACAGAAATTGGTTGAAAGTTCTTAAAATCGTCAAAATGATGGGGCAAACGTCTTAAAATTAGAAAAACAATGGAGCTAAACATGAGGGAGAAGGGAGCCAAAAAACAAAACCCTCAAGTGGAAATCTCCCCTTAATTGTCTCTATAAAGTGAATGCTAGAAGGTGAAACAAGTAACCCAAGACCCACTGGCATTCAAGACACGCCACGGTACCAACCGGTATCACACGAGAGCTTATATAGTCAACATTCGATCATCAACATTTTTCTGGCAACATTTCCAGAATATTTTGCACTGATATCGGAAACTAGACTGATGGTAGATGAATTTTGATGACAGAAATAATATAATTGTTTCCTCATAAGCTGCCAGACCAGGGTTGAGTATAAATGTTGAGGAAAACATCGCTCGTGTGACTCCAGCCTTTACCTGACAACATACCAGCAACATGACTAACTCGGCCGGAGACACTCTTCCAGGGGTACCCAATCAAAACAACAAATACCGCTAGATCTGTTCTCAATAATCGCTAGAAAACTGAAGGTTAGTAAAGCCGGTATCACACGAGCGCTTTTTCCCTCAACATTTATCCTCAACACTGGTCTGGCAGCTCATGAGGTCAACTTTTTATATATTTTGGTTACTTAAATTCATCTACCATCACTCTAATTTCCATAACCAGTGCAAAATATTCCAGAAATGTTACCAGAAAAATGTTGATCATCGAATGTTGACTATAAGAGATCTCGTGTGATACCGGCTTAAGTAAATGCCTAACATCGCTAGAATAACGACATCAATTCTAGAATGTCGCTCAAAACTACACAAGAACTCTAGAATATTGCTAGACTTATAGTGGCTAAATGATATAATTCGCCAGTAGATCGAAGTAAATAGCTACAGATCTAGCGAGAAAGGTGGACAATTGTCAACCCTGCGGTACCCCCTCGGTCCTTGTATCCCTGTCTCCTTGCTTATAGCCCCCATGTGTTCATCTCCACGAATTCAACTTACACACACACATCTATCTATCTATCTATCTATCTATATGCTCAGGCCCAATCCCCATTTTTTCCTATGTTTTATTTTTTATTTTCTATATTATTCTATTTTATGATTATTATTATTATTTTTGTTTACATATAATCAATAAATAAGAATATATAGCAACAATAACACAAATACATACCGGTACAAATAAATAAATACATAGGCCATTATCAGGTGGTACTATTTTTTTTTTTTTTTAGTTTGCTCCCTAGACCTCTATCAAATTTTACAAAAACACCTCTAAGACCCCTCTTTGAGATTAATGTTTACATTTTTCGGTAGAAAAATGTTCCGTCCAAAAGCAGATTCCTCCAAAATTGCAGACTTGCAATCTCTCGCCAGGAAAAAAATCAACACCTAAATGGCACGACAAGTCTAAAAATTGACATAGAAATGGGGCAAAACGTATTGAAATCGCCAAACTAATGGTGCGAACGCCTTCAACTCTTAAATATAGTAGGGCTAAACATGAGGGAGACGGGGGCCCAGAAAAAGCATCCCCTCTAATGAAAATCTCCCCTTAACCATATAGCACTTTATGGGGGGGTCACCTGCTTGTTTCTCTCCTTTTCTCTCTTTCTCTGGCTTGTATCCATTTGGCCCCATTCAGCCTACTGTTTTAAGACGTTTATCCCCATCCAGGTGTAATTTTTTTACTGGTGAGCGGTAGCGAGCCAGCATATTTTGTTAATTGTTTTGACGGCAGGCTAAATTTGTAAATTTTTCGATAGAAAAATTTCTCCGGCGAAGCCGGATTTCTTCATATAATGCTGGCTCGGTTTCGCTCGCCAGGAAGAAATCGACACCTAGATGGGGATAAACGTCTTAAAATAGTTGGCTGAATGGGTACAAGCCAGAGAAAGAGAGAAGAGGAGATAAATACAAAAAAAGCAGGTCACCCCCCTTAATTGACATCACCTACCGCCATCCGCGTTTATCATATCCTAATATACTGTATATTAAGGGGCTAGTGCTAGTGTTTGTCTGTTGGTCTATATATACCTGTATATATATTCATATATTATTTTATTTTAGACATTCCTCGCTACACCTCCATCAAGCTTAAACAAAAAAAACACACACCCGTACCGTACCCCTTTCAAGATACATTTTTCGAAGGCCGGTTCCTTGTAAAATTACAAGCTCGCTATTGCCTGCCAGGAAAAACATCGACACCTAAATGGAATGAAAGGTCTTACTATTGACAAAGAAATGGGGCGAAAGGTCTCAAAATTACCGAAGAATGGAACGAACGTCTGAAAATCCCAAAAATTAATGTGGGTAAACACGAGGCAGAAAAAGTGACTGCTTCCCCCTTAAGTATGAGGTGACACGCGATCTTTGGTAACCTTGAGGTGCCTGAGTATTAACCATAGTACTAACGCATACACAGTGGTGGAGCGATGTGTGTATATAGGTTGATAACGCAACATTCGTTCCCTACTCTCAAGTTCGACAGCACCGTCACTACACTTTAGAACCTTCGGGTCTTCTAGCTGCAATTTGCGAATATCTGAGGGAGCTAGCCTGTCTAAGTGTTTGCGAAACAACTCATGCCCTCCCCCAACATCGAACTTTGCATCCCGTTGCTCTCTCCGTGTATACCGTTGCTGCCTCTGAGTCTCATTAAGCCCTGCCTCTACACTCTCAGTGACAGGTGGTGGTGCTTCTCCAGACTCTAATAACGGTGCTAATACTGAGTCCCCGAGAAGCGCTGCTGGTACTAGACTCTCCACCGTATCAGCTTTCAGCACCTTCTCGTGACCGTTCCTCTGCTTATTTGAAGACTGTTGGTTAGGCTGTGACTCCCTGAATGCGAGAGATCTGGTTACAACACACGCCATTGGTTGCACCTGACACTTCTCAACCCACTCCTGTTCCTCCCTACTCACGTCGGCCGGCTCCTCGGCAACGACTACGGGTGAAACCTTAGAAGCAGGCACCGCAAAGTCATTGCCGAGAAGGAGGTCGACGCCCTCAACAGGCAATTTCTCCACGATTCCCACATCCAGTTCGCGAGTCACACCGTCAACTTCAAGCTCCATTCTAACAAGCGGGTATGACCTAGTTGCATTAACTCCCTGCACCACAACTACCTGCGCCGCGTTTATGGGTCTACCAGTGAAATTCTTCAAGAGTGTCTGAGAGGCACCTGTGTCTCGCAAAAGCTGTACCCCATGCTTCTTGCCCCCCCACTTCACGCAGCCATGCCCTCTATGGTCGCAAAAGGCATCGCGGACAGGGTTCGAGCCTTCCGGATCCTTCTGCACTGGCGGTGCTCCATCCTCTGATCTTATGCCTCCAGCAAACACAGAAGACTTCTGGAACACCCCAATGCTGCGAGCCAATGACACAGACGTCGAGGTTTTTCTGCTCGGACAAGCTTTTGCCATGTGCCCCTCTTTGTGACAGTGATAACACTCAAATTTCCCCTTGGACTTATACTGAGGTGTAAAAGTCCCCTGACCCTTCTTAAACGGGGCGGTGCTAGGTTTGTGATCAGTCTTGGTGTCATTGCTTTTAAATTTATGTGTATCCATATTCCGGGGAGGGGGAGGGTAACGCTCCTTAACGCCTACATCGTTTCTCTGTGCAGAGCCGCACCCCCGAATTAGTGACAACCGAAGATCAGCCATCTCTGCTGCTTCTACGAGAGTTCTTGGGTTCTTCTCTTTAAGGTTTAAAGTCGAGTCGCCGCCCGTACACTTATAAAACTGCTCTAGAAGCATCAACTGTTTCATCTCCTGAAACGTATTTGTCTTCTCTGATCTGAGCCAGTTTCCCATAGCGTCGGACAGGTCCCGGGCGTGCTCCAAGAAGGTACTGTCTCTCCCCTTAGTCACACCCCGGAACTTTAACCTATATGTCTCGGGTTGTAGCTCGTATGACCGCAGGACAGCCTCCTTGAGCTCCTCATAAACAACGCAGGACTCCAAAGGCAGTGCATCATAAGCTTTGAGCCCCTTACCTACGAGTCTAGAGGACATAAGGGCCGCCCACTTAACTTCAGGCCACTGATGCTCCCGGCACTTCTTCTCAAATCAATTGAAAAACTCTGTGACACCAGGCTCGTCAAATACAGGGACCAGTTTGAGAAGGTGCGACAGAGACTGATCATGCGCACGGTTTCCAGTACCGAGTCGCTGTCCCGTCGTCTCAACACGAGACTTCTCTATATCCATGTCGGCACAGTATCTTGTAGATTCTAGTTCAGCCCTAAGCTCAGCTTCCCTCGTCTGTTGCTGCATCCAAGCCAGCTCTTTTCTGTCTTCTATCTTAGCTAGCTCTTTTCTCTCTTCTATCTTAGCTAGCTCTTTTCTCTCTTCTATCTTAGCTAGCTCTGTCTGCTGTTGACTCTGATATTTTGCCATCTCGAGCTGAAAGAGCATCTCCGGGGTCAAACCTTGAGGAGGAGGAGGAGATGCAATGATGTTAGAAATACCCGGTGATCCCCCCCAGGGGCAAACCACCCTGCCAGTCACTACCAACCTGCGGAAGCGTGCTCAGGGTCGGTACTCCAATAGGAGGATTGGGAGTCGAGTGAAGGGGAAGCTCGGCCATAGGGCTCTGAGCACTCACCCTACCTCGTACGCCAGTCACCCCACCCAGCACACACGTCATCAGGTCATCCTTGGTCATGCCACTAGTACATACATGACCGATAGCTGCGGCTAAGCACTGGAGACCGTACCGATTCATACCCACCAACCGGTCGGAAGTAACAGGCCATTGTAAAAAAATCCTTGCATCCTCCTCACTGTTCACCAAGTTAACAACCTGCCCATGCTGCTGCTCCTCAGCTTCTACATCACGTACTGTGTCTTCATCCTGCACTGATCCGCTATAAGACATGATGCTCACTGAAGATTTTTCACTTTGATACACAAAAAAGAAGTACCCCAAACTCTTATACCACAATATTCACAATAAAAAATTCTCGGAGACAGCTTAAGTGCTATATTACTTTGCTAAAAAAAAAAAAATCTTGCATGCCCTCAAAAAATATTCCACAAAATCAACAAATGTTCATTGCCTAAACTGTGAGAAAAATCTGCACAATAACCTGCAATTATATGTCAGTTCACCAAATCCTGAGCTAGGTCGCCATTTGTTACGAATGGGTCTAGTATAAATCAGTGGCTCTTATACATTGGACTAGACTGGCATAAATGCAACAACGGAAACGTTAGATCCAACCCCTGATATATAATCCCGTCGAACAAAGAACACATATGCCCTCCAGAGTTATATCTGCGATAGCGGGGTATCTTAACTCTCAGTATCTATGTGCTTCTACTATAGGCTGATGTTCTCTGAAACAGCCTATTACCTGTAACATATGGTTGCTTAGTTATGGTACACAAGGAAAAGATAGTTAACTTAATTAAATCACAAGAGTGATCTAATGCAAACAAGAAGAAGGTTTACTTAACGTTACTTTAATCAATAATATCTGTCACTCCTTTATGAAAGAAAGTGTTGTAAAGTCCTCAACCACCGAACAAGGAATCTTCTGAATAATGTCGGATGCTACTAAGAAGAACGTATCGGAAATGGAACCACAAAATAGCAGGAGGCAGGACAATGCACGTGTAGGCTAAATACACAAAAAGGCTGGACATATAATGTTATTGGACACAAGAATATTATAAGCGGTGCAACAGTAATAATGCTCGCCACGAAAAAGTAGTACTCCTATTAACAAAACCGGACTATGCTGGTTGTGTCTTTCTACAGCAACCTAGACCTCAAAATGCTTGTGTAAAAATAATGGGTATGCATAAAAGAGTATATGATCTAATCCAGCTAATGTCTACCCGGGTCAATAAAGTCTAGCTGGGATGCGCAAAGGTACAGAATTCTGGTGGAGCAAGGCAGCTCCTAGCCTAGTGTGGACCTTGGGTCTGTGCGGCCTATCTATCTATCTATCTATTGCCTGACGCCGTGATCCCCGAAAGGGTGGCCACGAACGAACCGCCCCCATGCACCTCTGTCCCCAGTCAGTCGACGCCCCTCCCCCCAACCAGCACCGCCTTCATTCATGTACTTCCTCACTCCATCCTTCCACCTCATATTCGGTCTACCTCTGATTACGTTAATATGAAGGGGTGCTCTCTTGAGGATTCTCGATCACAAGTATCGAGTATCCTCCTGGCGTCCCTCAAAAGTAAAAGCAAATAGAGTTAGAACAGTGTTGGGTGGATTAGGCAAGCAGCCCTCACGCACTACACAGTCTAAACACCAAGGTACACAGACAAAAGATCCACCCAGGTAACCCACAGAATCCGTAGTGTCGTGTAACTCAAAAGTAGCCTACACACAGTGAAAACACCAACAGCAAGGTACCTGATCCCTAGTCTAGCATTATTTAACCCTGTAGAAACATTAGTGATTGATGGAGACAGTCTGAGCAATACAATCTCCCAAAAGACAATGACTATCTTCAACCTTAACCTAGTACATAAGAAATGTGAGATCCAGCATATAATACAGTCTGGCCACCAATTCAAGGTGTGGATGCAGAGAACCAGAGGGGGATTGATATTAATAAAAGGTGAGGAAGTAGTGGAAATGATAGAGGCAGTAGGAGAGAAAGATTCTAAGACAAGAGTGTGGAACAGTTCATGGGAGATGCTTAGAGTATGCTGTCTGGGAAGGATCTGACAAGGATATTCCCAGGGACCTCCTGGCTGGAGTCCCAGTTCGCAGGAATGGCACGAGGGCGCGCGACAGTCACCCAGTAAGCAGCCGCCTAGTAGGCAGTGTTAAGCAGGAGGCAACGAATCCCGCGAGGCCTATGTAAGGGGGCCAGCCACGCGCCACCCTCCCTACCAAGTCACACCACCTGGTCTCTCTCTCTCGCTCGCCTTCCCATCATTCAACTACTTAACACAATACTTTCAATTGACTAAATATAATAGAAAGAATTGTGACAGACGAAAATAAAGAACAGTTCTGAACTGTCTGCAACACAAGCTTTCTCGAGAAGGAAAGTACACAATGATAGGTAGACTGTAGTTATATTCTCTGCCCTGGCGAGTCCTAGCGAGTAAGCCATGCGGTTCTGGGGGAAGCGGTGAGCGTCACACTTAGAGCTCCTAATCATGTACAGTCCAATTTAATAAACTGTACAGTGAAAATTCTTTAGTGCGGAATCTGATGGTTCAAAGCTTATCGATAGTTCGGAATTTTTCTTTGAGATAACCCGGTAAAAATGGGTGAAAATCAACAAAATTAGTTGAGTCCATACACGTCCTTATTTATACCCACACCAACCTTCAAAGGTTTTGGACACTCTCAGACTTGCCAGGTGTCGTTGTGCTCCGGAATTCTTCCAACATTGTCGCTAATTCTTACATATTCTCACTTTACCCTTTCGCGCACTGCAGGAAGCGATCGCATCCTACAGGGATTCTTTAAACCTTTGTGACCATCAGGGGTGTTTATAAACCTTTAGTTTAGTTATTTCAACCTCTGCAGTTGTCTATGAGCGAGTTGTGGGCAGAAAACTAATTTTGAAGAGGTAATTATGAGATTAAGAAAATTATATTTTAAATGACCTGAAAGGGTTAAGATGGCTCCTACAACTTTATTTTGGTTCCTTATCAGCAAATCTGACAGGAAATGGGTTAGAGACGCTAAGATCATATCAGGTGAAGAATGCATCCCCCAACACAAGCTTTTGCTGTTTACTATACCTCCCCCAGTTTTTCTCATATACAGCGAATCAGCGATGCCTAAACACTCAACGAGCGGCCTAGGCGGTAACTTCTACTACCTGCCAAGCGGGTAGTTTTACCCTAAACGAGCTTATGTCCGTGCTCTTCTTCATGCATAAACAAGAGCCAGAGCGTAATACAATTATGTATCCGTGAAAGGGCGATAATTCAGCTTTCCAATGGCACCAGAACCATCCTTCTACGACCACTCGTTCTCTTGCAACGATCGTGCAACACGAAGGAAAAATTGTTAAAATTAGGTAATTTCCTTACATAATTCCCTGTGTAGCGAGGCAGTGGGTGTGTGTGAGTGAGGAGGAGAGGTTAGTCGCGGCGCGTGGACCGTGTCGAATGGTCAGAGTCAACCTACGCTCCTCCCACCGCTCGTCTGTCTCTCAGTGCCAATTATGTGCTCAAAATTGCACGCTACTATAGCCGGGCCCCGCCACATAGTCCTTGGTTCTCTTGTCTGACTATAGCCGGGAGCTGCTCTTAAGGGGTTAATACTGTCTTGAGGGACGTTACCCGTTGGGCATCTTCTACAGGGTTTACCTTTTCCAGCGAGAAAACCAAGGCAATTCCATTTTATCGTGACAAACGTCACCTAGATGGTAAGACTATCTCCCTTTCAATGAATGGGCATCGGTTACAATTTTCTGATCAGGTGAAGTTCTTGGGAATAATCCTTGTCACACAGCTTAACTAGTCTGCTCATGTAAAAGACCTTAAGGCGCGGTGCCTGAGACGTCTCAATGTCTTGAAGAAATGTCACAATGTTAACTGGGGTGCTGATCGTCGGACCCTCCTTATGTTATATGCGGCCACGGTTTTGTCCGGCTTGAATTATAGGTGTGCTATTTTATGGCACAGCTTCCCAGACCACGCTCAAAACATTGGATCCTGTCCATCATCTTGGTATCCGGCTTTGCACTGGAGCTTTCAAGTCGTCTCTCATTACGAACCTTCTCGTAGAAAGTGGCCAGCTTCCTCTCTCCCTCCATTGAGAGCGTGTACTCATTAATTCTGCTCTACAATTGCTGTCCACTGATTCACCTGCGGGCAACAAGTTTGAGAAGGGGGGTGAGGATGAGTTTCCTCTGGCATTATTACCCTCTTTTCCGGTTTTGACCCACAGATTCTTTACGCAACATGATATACCTATGCAGGCGGCTGACCCCTCAATCCCGTATGGGCTTTTATCATCATCTATGTTTTGTACATTTCTCTTGCTCAGGGTCCTAAGTCTTTGCTCCCTGCTGTTCAGAGGTGTGTCACCCTTCAGCATATGCTACGTCATGCCCCTGCCCGTGTCATATACACTGATGGGTCTAAAAGGGATGGGAAAGTTGGAAGTTGGTTGTGCTGCGGTTTCAGAGGCTTCTGTTTTTAGCTTGGTTTTATCCCCATATTCATCTGTTTTTACTGCTGAATTGCGTACATTGTTTGGGGCAGTTGATATGGTCCCTTCCTATCCAGTCAACACCCCTCGGGTGGTTATTTATAGTGATTCCCCGAGTACCCTTATGGCATTACAAGATCTTTCTACGAGGGATCCACTTATTTCCACTATTCTCCTGTATTGCCTGGATTGTGACAAAGTGTCTGTAACTGAATTTGATGCGTAAATCTGCTTGAGCTATCATGCCAAGTGGAGTACTTCTCTTGGTGTAGTGGCTAGAGCGCTCTCCTCCCACGTGGCGGGTCCGAGCTCGAATCTCGGCCGGGCCGCACCCAAAAACATTTGGGGCGAATTTCCGCATCAGGCGCAGTTCTTATGTGATTGTAAAAATTGTAAATTGTAGTTGTGAGTCATTGTAAAGTCGGCAAAAATAGTATGGTGCCGTTTCGAGGTCACTTCACTCCAACAACTATACATAACCTTTCCTTGGCCAATTGGAAAATCCAGTTTTGCTGGGTTCTTGCCCATGTGGGCATAGCGGGTAATGAGAGAGCGGATCGGCTCTCTAAAATTGCCTGTCTCGGTCCAGGAGTAGGTCCTCTCTTGCGCCCGTCTGACATGAAAGCCGTAGTTTGAGAAGTCATCTCTCGTGCATGCGCGAGTGGTCTTAACAGCCCCTTACCATCCATCTTCGTGCTATCAAAGATATGGTTTCCGTGTGGGCTTCCTCTTTTCAGGGCAAGCGCAGAGACCAAGTCGTACTCACTCGTCTCCGTATTAGTCATACCCGCTACAGACATGGACACTTAATGACCACTCCACATGCTCCTCCTCCATGGTGCACTACTTGTGACATGAACATTACTGTGCAGCACTTTCTCATCGACTGCCCACTGTAGCTCGGCAGCGGCAGCGTTATTTTTCTTAGCCTTCTCTTCAGTCTATCTTGTCTGACAGTCCTTCCTTTGATATTGTCAATCAATTTGCTTGCCTTAAAGAAATTACAATCTTTCATCTGATTTACTATTTTTGATTTCTTCTAGTCATATTTTATTGTCTCTTTTAATGTTGATTTATTTTCTGTCTTTTTATGGTGAACCAATTTGATTTATTTTACCCCTTCTATTTAGATTATTTTAACCCATTTTCTCTTTTAAGCCCTCCCCAGCCTTTAGAGGGGTTCTTCCCAGTAGGCTGTTGACAAATAGTTTGTATTAATTAATTAATATACTCACTGTGTGGATGTAAATTAATGTGGCCAACTGTACCTACTTGGAAAAAGGGGCATTAACAAGATTTTTGGTTTGCTTTGACTAGTAATAATCCTAATCAAAGAGAAGGAACAAGGAAGTCTGTCTATGTTGTATCCACTGCATAGTTTTACAATAATTGTTCAAATACTCTTACATCTATTGTGCCTAATCTTGACATCTTTCCTTGTGGTACTAGAGCATATGTCAGTACCCATGACTGGACCATGTATATGCCAGTACCCATGACTGGACTATCACTCCTTCACAGTGCAGAACTTACACGTTTTGTTTTTTAATATGTATGATATACTACAAACCTTGTCTCTCTTTAATTCACTTACTTCCCACCTATGTTCAATTACTCATTCCCTTGGGTCTTATGCCGTGGTGATGTGCAGCTGCACTCACCTTCTAACTCCATTCCCCGGGGTCTCTTCCATGGAGGTTCCCAGGCCGCGACTCGATCCACCCAAAGCAGCTTCCAACATGAATGATTGACTCTCCTTAACCATTAAGGGAGCCCACCTCGTTTTGTTTTCTTCTCTCTCTGGGTTGTATCCATTAGGCCCCATTCAGCTTACTGTTTTAAGACGTTTATCCCCATCCAGGTGACAATTTTTTCCTGGCGAATGGTAGCGAGCCAGCATATTTTTTTAAAAGTTTTTGACAGCAGGCTAAATTATAATTTGTACATTTTTCGATAGTAAAATGTTTCGGCAAAGCCGGATATCTCCATACAATGCTGGCTCACTATCGCTCGCCAAGAAGAAATAGACACCTGAATGAGGATAAGCTTCCACTTCACTACACTAAACATGCACACCACACTTCATTCCTCCACACCAAATTTGTTTAAATATGATGAATATTTACCCAGCCTCGGAGTCCCCAGGGGGGGGGGGACCATAAATGCCCCCACACCCGACCGACCATCCCCTGATGACTCCACAAAATTACCTGGACCTCGGCCTGTTTCTCTTTCTATTGATTTCTGCAACATTCGCGGACATTCCTCTAACTTTCACTCTGTTGAATACCATCTATCCTCCTACAAACCTGATCTTCTCTTCCTCACCGAAACTCAGGTGTCTGTAGCAACATCCAGCAACCCCGTCTCTGTACCCTCCTACTTTCTCTATCCTAGTTTCAAAGCCAAAGGCGGATGATGTGCATATGTGCACAACAAACTCACTTGCTCTCGTGTTCCCGATTTCGACTCCTTTGAATTCTCTACTTTATGGCTCAAACTTTCCTGTCATTCTCTTACTTAATATTTCTGTGCTGTCTATCTTTCCCCTAACTCTGCCAACTTTTCCATATTCTTTGACTATCTAACCTCTACAGTGGAACACATTCTATCCATTTCTCCTTTCTCAGAAATCTCCATCTTAGGAGATTTCAACGTTCACCACCGCCAATGGCTCTCCTCTCACACTACTGACCCAGCTGGTGAACAAGCCTACGTCTTTTCTGTCATAAATTACCTAGAGCAGTTAGTTCAGCAACCCATCCGTATCCCGGATTGCATCGGAGATCGGCCCAACATTCTTGACTTGTTTCTAACTTCTAACCCTTCTTTTTATACTGTCGATCTTTTCTCTCCTTTGGGCTACTCCGACCATAAACTTATCTCTGTCAACTGTCCAATCTCTCCAGTACGGCCACCCGATCCTCCTAGCCGGCGACGCTTGTGGCACTTTGGCGCTGTCGACTGGGAGGCTCTCCGGCAGTACTTCTTTGATTTCCCATGGAATGATTTCTGCTTCCGTGGTCGGGGACCCTCGAAGAGTGCTGAACGCATTACCGAGGTAATCCTATCGGGCATGGAAGCATACATTCCATTCTCTTTCTCTCAGACTAATGCTAAAAAATCTTGGTTTACTCACGCCTGTTCTACTGCTGTCCGCAATAAGGAGGAAGCATTAACCCTTTACGAGCGGCCTATGCGGTTTATTTATATGTACCGCCCAGCGGGGTGTTTTTAGCCAAAATAGGGCTGTTTACGTGATCATTTTCATGCCTAAATAAGACCCAGAACGTAAAACAAGTATCTATCCCTGAAAGGGCATAAACAGAGCTTTCGAATGACACCATAACGATCCTTTTATGATGGCTAGTTTTCTTGCAATAACCGTGCAACGCGAGTGCAAACAGCAGGTAATTAGCCACTTTCCCGATACAATTCCGTATATAGCGAGTGAGAGAGGTAGGAGGGAGGTGAGATTCATGTCAGTAGGTTCGCCGCGGTGGTCTGGAGCAGTCATACACTCGCTACTCTCCTGCCACCACTTGTCTCTCTCTCTCAGCAACATTACGTGCTGAAATTGCCACTCGAGTTATGTCGAGCGCCGCCACATAGTCCAGATTTATTTAACTCGACTTAAGTTGCGCGCCGACTTTTAGGGGTTAAAACGGTACCGACGCCTTAAAACTCAAGACTCTCATTCTTCCTATGTTTCTGCCCGGAATCAAGCCAAATCTGTTCTTCGACTTGCCAAACACTCTTTGATCAATAATAAATGCACTGAACTATCCAACTCTAGCTCTTCCCAAGCTTTCTGGCATCTAGCCAAAAACCTCTCCAACAATTTATCTTCCTCGTCTTTCCCTCCCCTTTCCCATTCTGATGGCACAACCATCACTTCTTCCTCTGACAAAGCTAAACTGTTCGCTCAAACTTTTGCTAGAAACTCAACCTTGGATGATTCCGGTGCTATTCCTCCCTCTCTACCCTCCTCTCTCTTACTTATGCCTAATATCCTAATCTCTTCTAAAGATGTACTTTCGACCCTCTCTGGGCTTAATACTAATAAGGCGTACGGTCCGGACGGTGTTCCTCCTGTTGTTCTCAAGAACTGTGATTCCGTGCTGACTCCCTGCCTAGGCAAACTTTTTCGTCTCTGTCTATCCTCTAACGTCTTCCCTTCATGCTGGAAGTTTGCTCACATTCAACCTGTCCCAAAGAAGGGTGACCACTCTCAACACTCCAAATATCGTCCAATTGCTCTCATCTCATGTCTTTCTAAAGTTTTTGAAACTATTCTTGCTTCCAAATTTCTTAAGCATTTCTCTTCTCATAATCTGCTCTCAGATCGCCAGTATGGCTTCCTTAAGGGTCGCTCTACTGGTGATCTTCTTTCATATATTACTACCTCTTGGTCATCCTCCTTTCAGGACTTCGGTGAGACTTTTTCTATTGCACTAGACATATCGAAAACCTTCGATAGAGTCTGGCACAAATCTTTAATTTCTAAACTACCCTCCTTCGGTTTCTATCCCTCCATCTGTGCCTTTGTCTCTAATTTCCTTTCTGGCCGTTCCATAGTCGCGGATGTGGACGGCCATTGTTCACTTCCTCACCCTATAAACTCTGGTGTTCCTCAGGGCTCTATCCTATCTCCTATTCTCTTTCTAATTTTTATAAATTATCTCCTCAACTGTACCTCAATTCCTATCCATTCATACGCAGACGACTCAACCTTACACTACTTCATTAGTTTTTCAGAACGCCCGAGCCAGCAATCCCTCAACGACAAACATAATGAAGCCATAGAACTCTTAAATTCTGATCTAAATACTATCTCCAATTGGTGCAGTGAAAACTTTATTACCTTTAATGCTTCCAAAACCCAATTTATCCATCTATCTACCCGTAAGGAACGCCCAGCGGACTATCCCATATTCTTCAACAATACAAAAATCAATCCTTCATCTTCTCTCAATATTCTTTGTGTCTCTTTTTCTTCTGCTCTCAGTTGGAAGTACCATATTACCAGTCTTGCTAAAGCAGCCTCCCAGAAGCTGGGTGTGCTCAACCTCCTTAGGGGGTTCTTTTCCCCTGCACAGCTTCTTGCTCTGTACAGGGGCATAGTGCGTCCTTGTATTTAGTATTGTTCACATGTGTGGGGAGGTTCCTCTCACACCGCTCTCCTAGACAAAGTTGAAAGGAAGGCCTTTCGTATCATTAACTCCCGTCCACTCACCAACTCTTTGCAATCTCTATCTCTCCGCCGCAATGTTGCATCTCTCTCGCTATTCTATCGCTACTATAATAATCAGTGTTCCTCAGAGCTTTCCCAGTGTATACCACCTCCTTTACGTAGGGCACGTGGTACTCGTCTTGCAACTCAATCCCACCCTTACTCTGTGCAACACTCCAACCCGAGAGTGAAACGTTTCTCTCAGTCTTTCTTCTACTCAACAGCTGAGCTCTGGAACTCTCTCCCAGAATCAGTCTTTCCCTCTTCCTATGACTTAAATTGCTTCAAACTCCGTGTGTCCTGGCATTTTGGCTCGAACGTCCCTTGTTTTTTACCCTGTCACTCTTTCAACTATGGGAAAGGCACTCGTTATAGGCAGTTCTGCCTTTTGCCTCCCTCAATCACATAAAACATAAAAAGTCTTTAATCAGTAGGCTGAATGGGGACTAATGGATACAAACATGAAAAAGAGAGAAAAGGAGATAAATAAAGCAGGTGACCTCCCTTAAGCACACATGGTCTTCCCTTTGGTCACCACCACCACTCAGGGTTGTTATACCCATCATCAAAACCTACTACCACATGAACAACAGGGTCAGCTTCACCTCCCTTAACCCTTAAAGATCTGGGGCGGACTTAAGTCCGCCTCCAATTTGCAGCAAGTTAGGAGCATTATTAAGGCTTTTAAAGGGTTAAAAACGAGTGCAAATGGCCGGGAGTGCAGCGGGCCAGACAGCTGACTCCCAGGGCTTACCGCCGCCCATTAACTCATGTTCCCTGTGTTCTCGAGAGGCCGGCAGTGTAGCCTGTAGTGAGCATAGCTGGGAAAAATATGCCGCTATATGCCAAACTCCCATGTTACTGGTATCACTATATGAGAACCACGAGTGCTACGTAGCTCGTTCTGGTCTCATTTTGAAGCTTTTAGCGCCTAGTTTTTTGCTGAATACATTTCTTTTCATGCAGATACTTGATTTATCATTCAGGAGGGCCTGAATATGCCCAAATAAGCCCAAAACCCTCCGCTAGACAAGGGTTAAGCACACATGGTCTTCCCTTTGGTCACCACCACCACTCAGGGTTGTTATACCCATCATCAAAACCTACTACCACATGAACAACAGGGTCAGCTTCACCTCCCTTAACCCTTAACACCTAACGAGCGGCCTAGGCGGTAATTTATATGTACCGCCCAGCGGGGTGTTTTTACCCTAAATAGGGTTGTTTACGTGATCATTTTCATGCCTAAATAAGACCCAGAGCGTAAAACAAGTATCTATCCCTGAAAGGGCATAAACAGAGCTTTCCAATGACACTCCAACCATCCTTGTACGACCGCTAGTTTTCTTGCAATGATCGCGCAACACGAGTGCAAAAACCATGTAATTAGATAGTTTCCCTACATAATTCCCTGTGTAGCGAGTGCGTGAGGGTGGGGGAGGGTGGGATTCATGTCAGTAGGTCCACCGTGGTGGTCTGGAGTAGTCATATGCTTGCTACTCTCCTGCCACCACTTATCTCTCTCTCTCAGCAACATTACATGCTGAAAATGGCACACGACATAAGTTGTGAACCGCCACTTAGTCCAAATTTCTTTCACACGACATAAGTTGGCACCGCTAATAAAGGGTTAAAGATCGGGGGTGGACTTAAGTCCGCCTCCAATTTGCAGCAAGTTAGGAGCATTATTAAGGCTTTTAAAGGGTTAAAATCGAGTGCAAATGGCCGGGAGCGCAGTGGGCCAGACAACCGACTCCCAGGGCTTACTGCCGCCCATTAACTCATGTTCCCTGTGTTCTCGAGAGGCAGGCCGGAGATGTAGCCAGTAGTGAGCATAGCTGGGAAAAATATGCCGCTATATGTTAAACTCCCATGTTACTGGTATCACTATATGAGAACCACGAGTGCTACGTAGCTCGTTCTGGTCTCATTTTGAAGCTTTTAGCGCCTAGTTTTTTGCTGAATACATTTTTTTTCATGCAGATACTTGATTTATCATTCAGGAGGGCCTGAATATGCCCAAATAAGCCCAAAACCCCCCGCTAGACAAGAGTTAAGCACACATGGTCTTCTCTTTGGTCACCACCACCACTCAGGGTTGTTATACCCATCATCAAAACCTACTACCACATGAACAACAGGGTCAGCTTCACCTCCCTTAACCCTTAACTGTCGGCGCCCGGCTATTGTCGAGTGAAATAAATGTGGCCTATGTGGTGGGTCACGGCTATTGTCGAGTGCAATTTTGTGCCCGTAATGTGCTCTGAGAGAGAGCGGAGCGGTGGGAGGAGCGTAGGTTTCCTCATGACCGCTCGCCACGGTGGCCGTGGAGCTACTGAGATGTACTCCTTTGTACTCCACCGTCTCTCACTCGTTTCACACATAATAATGTAAGAAAATTACCGTATTTTAGCGATTTTGGCCTTCGGTTGCACGATCGTTGCAAGACAACCAGTGATCGTAGAAGGATGGTTCGGGTGTCATTGGAAACCTCAATTTATGCCTTTCAGGGATACATACTTGTATTACGCTGTGGATCTTGTTTATGCATGAAAAAGAGCACGGAAACAACCCCATTTATGGTAAAAAAAAATGCTGGGCGGTACATAGAAATTACCGCCTAGGCCGCTCGTTGAGTGTTAAGCACACATGGTCTTCCCTTTGGTCACCACCACCACTCAGGGTTGTTATACCCATCATCAAAACCTACCACCACATGAACAACAGGGTCAGCTTCACCTCCCTTAATTAAACACACATGGTCTTCCCTTTGATCACCACCACCACTCAAGGTTGTTATACCCATCATCAAAATCTACCACCACATGAACAACAGGGTCAGCTTCACCTCCCTTAATTAAGCACACATGGTCTTCCCTTTGGTAACCACTACCACTCAGGGTTGTTATACCATCATCAAAACCTACCACCACATGAACAACAGGGTCAGCTTCAGGTTAGGTGAAGGTATTGACGGATAAGCCTTTACAATGGCCCCTCGTAGCTACTTTCTACTTTCCTATTTTCTGAAGAGTGTAGAGAGGGGAGAAGGGGTGATGGAGAGAGAGGAAGCTGTTGGAGTGGCTTTGTTATGTGTGTTATTAGTTTATATATGGTGATAGTGAAGTTAGAGAGGGAAAAACCTTTACAACGGCTTCTCGTAGCTACTTTCTACTTATCGATTTTCTGAAGAGTGTAGAGAGGGGAGAAGGAGTGTTGGAGAGAGAGAGGAAGCTGTTGGAGTGGCTGGGAGGCAGGTCACGTGTCCATATTGCCCAAGCTGGCACTCCCAGACTAAGCATCCAATATGACTCAAATTAATATTCAGAAAGTAGACGCTGGTGTGATATTAGCCATGCCAGCGGTACCCCATGATCCTGTGTAGACACTTGGTACCAAAGGAGTTGATGTGTCTCTCTAAATCACTGTTATGTGTCTATGGCTCACAACCAGCAGACTGGTGCATCAATCCTAAGTTGTTATAATATTTTCTCAACCTCGGAACTGTAGGATGTCCATTAGCCTGTAACTCTTGTGAGGCCCCAAGATTATCAATTGAAGCTTTGAGGTGTTGGGTGCTTCATATGTTGCTCTAGATCAGTGGTTCCCAAACCCATGGTCACGACCCCAACAAGGGTCACAAGGGTTATTCTGAGGGTCGTGGGAGGGTCTGGAGAAATATAGTTACATATAATGAACAACTACTATTTGTGCAAAAATTCCATCGTGAAACTTGGGAATTTATAAAATTATGATAACATTATCAAATGACGTTAAACTTAAGACTCAAGTCTTATAAATAAATACTCCTGTATTTGAAATCTTAACAATAAAATTTCCCATCACATGCAGAGTTTCGTTCATTAGTTACTCCGTGTGGCTACCGTAAATTATGGCCAATACAGTACTCGTAAGCCATACGGTACGGGATGTTGTGTGCCTGGCTTGGAGTCTGGACTGTCTGATGCCCAGTGACCTTCACTCAATTAGTTACTGTCACTCGAGCATTAGCCAGTCCTATTATTCAGTGATATTCCAGAAGTTTGTTAATGCCTGGTTAGTAATATATATATATATATATATATATATATATATTAGGGTGGCCCAAAAACATAGGGCAATATTTTTGTTATAATAATATGCCGCTTCACAAGGCTGGGTTGGTTACATATGACTACAAGACCCTACATGCAAAAAATTGGAGAGATTGGAGCATGTTTAGAGGTCCCAACAACTTACGCATTACAATTCAAAAAATGTGTTTCTGCATTATTATGTTATATTTATTACAATTAACACGCAATTCTTCATTGTTTACAGTTATTGGTATATATAATGGCAACAACCAAGAATAAATAAAGTAAAAAATATGTATATTTTAATTAAAAATCGATTTTTTTTTACATATTGTTGGTACCTCTAAATACAGTTAAATAGTTATGATTTTCTGCATGCAAGCTCCTGTTGTGATATGGAACAGGATCAGCCTTGTGGAGAATGACAATTTAAACTGTTTGTTTTTGGGCCACCCAAATATATATATATATATATATATATATATATATATATACTGTATATATATATATATTTATATAAATTGGTTTCTTATTACCCATTTTCACTCTGCAACCTAAAACCCCAAAACCATTGTACTGTAATGATAATAGTTATAAATATAGGTAATACATTGATATAACAACAAGCAAGATCAAGAATATTGTTGAGTATGTGAGTGATGATGTTTTTGATGGGGCGAAGCCACAAAATGTACTTTAACAGTAAATATAATACATTATACTGTTCGTTGTATGTGGATTATTGCGAATATATCCTTGAATGTATTTATATTATAGGACTGTGAATGTGGGTTAGTGAGTGAATGAGGGGGGTTTCGTTGACTGCATTTCATGGTGAATAATCTAACTGTGCAAGTCTTTTTATTTTAGCAACAGTCAGATTTCCATTTTTGACTGCCAGATAGACTGGGTAAGCGAGTGTGAGTGAGGAAGATGAGTTGTGCAATCAACTATACGGGTTATCATGATGTTTGCATTGGTGTGAAATCTTATCATGTTGAGCACCTCAATCATTTTCCCCTTGAAATATGAAACATTCTAAAAAAAATACAATGTTCATTACTACTTTAATGGCAAGAATTTCAATGTAAAGTACAGTTACAGTATAGACCAGATATGTTTAAGTGTGGCTTCACTGAGTTTAGAGAACGCTCGGGAAATGTCAGACCTCAGTGTCCAGTGCCTTCAAGTCCTGGCTATCGAATCCATGAAGGATAACAAATTGAAGTGCGATTTGAGTTCAGTTCATTCAAATCTCACTGGAAGGAAAAAGAAGTGTTGGTAAAATGAAGGCGGATTGATGCTCCCAGCTCCTAATTTTTTTCTCTGGAGACGGCTTCATTGGCGTCATTAGTAGTAGCATGGAATAGATGCAAAAAACCTCATGTGTCAGCTAGTGAAACAAGCTGCAGTGGCAATGGAGAAAACTCTTTATGGAACATATGTTGATAAGAAGTTGGAATCAGTAGGCTACCACTTTAAATAGCAGTAGTAAATGTTGAATTGACTTGATGTCAGAAGATATATTATCTCAACATATTGTGGCTTTGAAATAAGTAGGAAATCTGTCACTGCAGACAGATGAATCAGTGGACATTGCAGGTGACCACCTGCACTCATGGCTTTTGTTCGGTACCAACAAGAAGAAAACATACTAGAATAGTTTCTATATTGTAATGCTTTGACATCTACCACCACTAGAGAACACATTTGTAATATGGTGATTTATTATATATATATATATCGAAGTGGCTACGGGACACCACCAGTGGTGTCTCGCAGCCCAGCCAGTGAGGCTGGGCTACGGGACACCACTGGTGGTGTCCCGTAGCCCAGCCTCACTGGCTGGGCTGCGTGACACCACCAGTGGTGTCTCGCAGCCCAGCCACACTGGGTAGGCTACGGGACACCACCACAAGTGTTTTCGTATTTATCGCCATATAATTCAGCCAATTAGACTGCTGAATCGAAATTCTTTGGATTATTATTTATATTATCATTAAAAACGTTGGACTTTATTAAATTATAATCCTACATGTTGTATATACAGACCTATTCCACACTCAACTCCCTACGCCACACACACTCACACATACCTATTTATACATCTAACTAGGCTTATATATAGCCGTTATAATAGTGTGTATATTCTTCGTCTTACATATCCATCTTATAAGAACATATGGGAGTCTGCAGAAAGTCGATTGGCCAAAACAAGGCAGATCCCTCTCACACCCAACCCATCTCGTTCATACGTTTATCTAATTTTATTTTGAAACTCTCTATCGTTCTTGATCCCACAATGGCGCTAGGTATCCTATTCCACATGTCTATTGTCTACATATCTGTTACAATTATGATATAATGATCAAACAGAATTAAAGTCATTCATACTTGCATAACGTGCTATAAGACGGCTTGACGACGTTCACAAGCACAAGTGCGTCAATGTGTGGATAGTTACATGTGTTTGTGTAAATGAATATGTTTGTGAGTGTAATGTAAAGTAATGCAAATACAGTATATATATGTACGTAAATAAATGTTTGTTTACGAATGTTATATGGATGTTCAAATGCATGTCTACATGAGTATATATGTGCGTGTGTAATGGCATGTACGTTTGGGTCATAATTTGGAAGGAACAAAATTATATATTTGTGAAAGAAATTGCAAAGTACACTGTAAAGTGATCAGCTCAGTAACAGTAGGCTTTCAAGAATAAACTGAATAGCTTAATGAATTAATTGGGTGTGAGCTGGATCTGCCTTGCGTAGGCCAGTTGGGGGGGGGGGGGGCGCAGTGCAAGCTTGTATGCACGAGTAGGAATGTGCATGTACGAGCATAAAGCCTGTACGTTTGTGAGTGGAAATATGTATTTGTATAATTGATGTACAAAATTAATAATGAATGTACAATATGTTTGTGTGTGTGTGAGTATGTGTGTATGTGTTTGTGTGTGTGTGTGTGATAGAGAGAGAATGAGAGAGTCATTCACATAACTTGTCTTTGTGAATGTGTGTTTGTGTTTGTGATTAGGAATGCGAATATGTATTTGTGCGTGGTTCTGAAAGAACATTAGAGTGTGGGTGCGATTGTGGGAGGGAATATCAATGTGTGTGCGTGTGTATTCTGATTGGAAATGTGAAGGCGAGTGTGTAATTGTGAATGTATGTTCGAATATATGTGCGTTGTCGAGTGGTAATCTAAAAGTGTGTGTGTGTAGATACATGAATATAAATCACCGAACTTGTTCGTCAAGGTGAATACACGCAATGCGAGTTAATGACATTGTGGGTAGGAATACGAATATGTGTTCCTGAATGATTTTGTGCGTGAAAATGTGAATGTGCATGAGTTTGTGTGTGTTTATATAGTGAATCAACATAGAAGATAATAGGTAACATTTCTCAATTGATGATGCATATGTTGTCTGGTGATTATTGGCATCCAAATGTGATGTTTGGTTAATTTAGGATAGGGATGGTAATTGGTAAATCTATAGCATTATAAAACATTTATATTGCTACCATGTGAGTGCGGGCGAAGAAGGTTGCGAAAAAAAAAAACGCTGACCAATCTCTGGATACCAGCGTACCTGGACCCTTTACCTTAAGATCTCAAGCTAATCCAGGTAATTAACACCTACTTGTAAATTGTACCTACCTTCCTACCTACCTACCTACCTACCTACCTACCTACCTACCTACCTACCTACCTACCTCTCTCTCTCTCTCTCTCTCTCTCTCTCTCTCTCTCTCTCTCTCTCTCTCTCTCTCTCTCTCTCTCTCTCTCTCTCTCTCTCTCTCTCTACGACGCAAAGCCAAAAAGTTAATTAAGCAAAGTAAAAAGACCTTAGAGTTACATATTGCGAATCAAAGTAAAACAAACCCGAAAGAATTCTATAGTTATATCAGAAAGAAAAAAGTAGTTACTTCAACTGTTGGACCGTTAGTCGATGAAAAAGGAGAATACACCAAAGACGAAGTACAAATGAGTAATGCCCTCAATACCTTCTTTGCATCAGTTTTTACAACAGAAGACCTCAGTGATATCCCTACACCATCGCCGATTCAGATTGATAATTCAGATGTTCTAAGCAATATCACCGTTACAGAGAGAGAAGTATTGAATTGTTTAGATAAACTCAAGGTAATAAAACGCCAGGACCTGATACAATCTCGCCTAGAGTTCTAAAGGAAGCTAAGAATGAGCTCTCCAAACCACTGACATTACTATTCAATAAATCCTTGCAGTCTGGAACTATGCCTGATCAGTGGAAGCTAGCCAACGTAACACCGATATTCAAAAAAGGCAGCAAATCCCAACCCAGTAACTATCGTCCAATTAGCTTAACCTCAGTTGTATGTAAAATGCTAGAAACGGTCATACGAGACAGACTCTCGTAAATCACTTAGAGGAAAATAACATACTTAAAGATACTCAACACGGCTTTCGTAAAAAACGTTCCTGTTTAACAAACCTCTTAGACTTCTTCCACGATATCCTCAACCTCTACGATGAGAGTAAAGCTGTAGATATTATATACCTTGATTTTCAAAAGGCCTTTGACAAAGTTCCCCACAAACGTTTACTGCTAAAACTAAAAGCGCATGGAATACAAGACGGTGTGTTGAAATGGATAGAAAATTGGCTCAGCAACAGAAAGCAAAGGGTAGTCATAAACGGTAAGGCATCTAAATGGACCAATGTAAGTAGCGGGGTACCCCAGGGATCGGTACTAGGACCAATTATCTTTCTAATTTACATCAACGACATAGATGAGGGTCTCACCTGCACAATCTAAAAATTTGCTGACGATACAAAAATTGCAAATAGCGTACTCTCAAAAGAACAAGTTGACGATATGCAACACAATCTAGATAAATTGTCATGTTGGGCCCAAATTTGGCAAATGAGTTTCAATGCGGATAAATGTAAAGTACTACATGTCGGATACCTAAATGAGAAAGCAAACTATTCGATGAATGGCACTCAGCTTAAGAATGTAAACAGAGAAACTGATCTGGGAGTAACAATATCGAGTAACCTAAAACCGAGTCAACAATGTTCAGAAGTTGTTAAGAAGGCAAACAAAACAATTGGCTTTATAGGCAGGTCATTTGAGCATAAATCCAAAGAAGTTATCCTAACCCTTTACAATTCCTTAGTCCGCCCTCTTCTGGAATACTGCGTTCAATCCTGGTGCCCTTATTACCAAAAAGATATAAACAAGCTAGAACGAGTTCAACGTAGAGTTACCAAAATGATACCTAGCCTGAAGAACAAACCATACGAAGAGCGTCTTAGAGAATTAAATCTATTTCCTTTAACCCAGCGCAGATTAAGAGGCGACTTAATTCAAGTGTTCAAAATCATCAAAGGCATCGACAATATGAACTGTAGTAAGTACTTCACTATCGACCAATCTAATTACACGCGGGGAAACGGTTGCAAAATTATTGGTAAATCTTTTAACTCGCACGAATCTAAGAATTTTTTCTTCAATCGAGTTGTCAACTTGTGGAATGGGCTTCCCCGAGACGTTATAGACTGCAGCACCGTTGATTCATTTAAATTCCGCCTAGACAAGTATCTCGCATCAAACCCGCGACTGACTGCGTTTGTAAATGAATAACTTTATCCTCCCCTCAGTTACTAACCCATATGTCCCCTACTAACTTCCTAGTCCTGCCACGTTAGTGGCAGGGCAGTAGTTCCCTTTCCAATGTTCCCTTACCCACTCTAAACCACTGTTTGGACACTTGATCCTCAGTGTTTTGGAGGACAAGCAGCCTAGAAGGGTCACTAGATCTGTTGTTGCTTGATTTCCTTTGTACTCCTTTGTACTCTCTCTCTCTCAGAGAGAGACAACCTTGATGTAGGAATAACTAGCAAAATCAGTAAATATACAGATGACACTAAAATGGAAACACTCCAAATAGATTTAGACATATTACACAAATGGGTAGTAAACTGGCAGATGAAGTTCAATGTAAGTAAATGCAGTGTAGTAAAATTGAGTAAATCGATAGGAAATGCAGTATACAATTTCGATAACGTGGATATAACTAACTCAAATAATGAAAAAGACTTGAGAATCATCGTCAACTGTGATTTGAAACCACGAAATCAATGCATCAGTGTTCGAAATAAGGCAAATAGAGTTCTGGGATGTATATCTAGAAGTGTGAGTAACAGAACAGCAGACGTAATAAGTAGTAATCTTGAACTTTTATCTAGCGCTAGTGAGGCTACACATGGATTATGCTGTTCAAAATTGGAGTCCCTATTAGAGAATGAACATAGATTCCTTGGAGAGAGTACAACTGAGAATGACAATAATAATCTGTAATATTAGAAATCTTCCATATGAAGACAGGACAGGTTGAAGAAGCTAGGCTTACATTCGTTAGAAAGACGCAGAGTTAGATATGATATGATACGATATGATAGATATGATAGAGGTGTTCAAGTGGGTAAGTGAGATAGGCTACATACAGGGGATTTGAAAGATGTACTGAAGCTCAGCGATAGCGAGAAAACTCAAACAAATGGTTTCAAATGAGATACATTTCGTTTCAAAAAATATAGGCAAATACTGGTTTGGTTAAGAGTTGTATATACCTGTGGAACAGGCTACCTAGCGCCATAGTGCGATCAAGAACGATAGAGAGCTTCAAAATACAATTAGATAGACATATGGACAAGATGGGTTGGGCGTAAGAGGGATCTGCCTTGTGTGGGCCAATCGGCTTTATGCGGGCTCCCATTTTCTTATTTTTTCTTCTTTTCTGCGTATGAAGGAGACAAAAGGCAGGTTACTAAACTATAATACCATATATATATACATATATCTCTTATTGATACCTTTCATCCACTTAAAACACCTCTATCACCTTTCATCCACTTAAAACACCTCTATCATTATTTCCTCTACATAATCGTCTTTCTAGCAATATGATAGCAATATTAACTAATAAGTCAGTCAGTCACAACTAATATTAATTATAATATTTATAACATACACACAAACACACACATTATATATATATATATATATATATATATATATATATATATTATGTGTGTGTGTGTGTGTATGTATTAGAATATACAATGGGTGAAGCATTAGAATAAAAATAGCTTATTGGTGAGTGGGAGGAGTATAATCTGTGATTAGAGGACCAGGTGGATCCTCTAATCACATTTAATTGGTACCATTGACTGCCTTTTTCCTTTAATTACAATTTATACTCCTCCCATTCCCCACTACCTCTTTTCCATAGTTGATACAATTTCTATATTTAACTGAATATTTAATAGTGGATGCTAACGTGCTATTAAAAATATGTACAAATTATATATATATATATATATATATACTGTATATATATATATATATATATATATATATATATATATATATATTGGTAGAGGAGGAGGTAATTACAGTAATTAAAAGTAGTTACTAAACTATAACTGTAGATATTGAAGTTGAACATTATTGAATTTATATATGTACTATAGCACATGTTGCTTAGAAGAGGAGTACAAAGGAGTACAAAGGAGGAGAGAGAGAGAGAGAGAGAGAGAGAGAGAGAGAGAGAGAGAGAGAGAGAGAGAGAGAGAGAGAGCATAACATAAGAACAACCTAAGATAATGGGAGTCAGCAGAAAGCCAATTGTCCCACACAAGGCAGATCCCTCTCACACCCAACCCATCTTGATTAGAGCAATGCCCATATTTACCTTATTTACTAATAATATTTCAAACTATCGTGGTCCATCATCAAGCACTTGATGTAGGTCCTAGTACAAACTAGTACCATATGAATCCATATACTTAGTCTAAACAAATCCTCTATGGTATTATCCTAATGCCCGATTTAGTATTTATAATGGTGGTTGGGTGTGAGTGGGATCTGCCGGTTGTTGTCCAGTCGGCGCTCTGCAGACCCCCGTTTTCCCATGTTGACCTCTGATCGTTTTGGTGAGGTCAGTCCTCATGGTGTTAGTGAGTTGGGCCTATTATTAGGCCCTATAATTAGTGTTGGGTGTGAGAGGGATCTGCCTTATTTGAGCCGATCGGCCTTCTGAAGACTCCCATGTTCTTATGTTCTTATATGTAAGTCCTAGGACCTTCCACATGATAGAAATCTTCCTTACGTACTAAAGTTCAGTGATAGCGAAAGAACTCGAACAAATGGTTTCAAATTAGATATTTTTCGTTTCAGAAAAGATATAGGCAAATATTAGTTTGGTAACAGAGTTGTAGATAGGTGGAATAAGCTACCAAGTGCTATAGTGGAATCAAGAACGATAGAAAGCATTAAGAACAAAATAGATTGGCATATGGACGAGATGGGTTGGGTGTGAGGGGGATCTGCCGGGTGTGGGCCAATCGGCGCTCAACAGACCCTCATTGTCTGTCCTCTGACCGTTTTGGTGAGGTCGGTCCTCATGGTATTAGTGAGCTGAGCTAATAATTTGGCGTCGTAATTAGGGTTGGGTGTGAGAGGGAACTGTCTTGTGTGGGCCAATCGGCTTTCTGCAGACGCCCATTTTCTTATGTTCTTATACTCCCATTCTCCACTACCTCGTTTCCTTAGTTGATGCAATTTCTATATTTAACTGAATATTTAATAGTGGATGCTAACGTGCTTCTAAGAATATGTAGGCCTACAAATTATATATATATATATATATATATATATATATATATATATATATATATATATATATTATATATATATATATATATATATATATATATATATATATATATATATATATATATATATATATATATATATATATATTCACTTTTGGGGAGAGGAGGTAGTAATAATTAATAGTAGTTGCTAAACTATAACTGTGTAAGGATATTGGAATTGGACATTATCTCAGCACTTGCCCTGCAAGCATTTATTAAAATTAAGAGAGCAACTCAGTTTAGACTTGTACTGTCCCGAGACCATTGACAAACGATGGTCCAAGACCAATTACAGAAATGTTCACAGGGTCTTTCAGGAATTCCCAGGTTTAGGAAGAATTGGAGTAAGAGACTGCCGAAGGGAAGAAAAAGCACGGATTCTCTCACAAAAGGAGAAGTTTAAAAGAGCATCTGTGATGTCTCAAACAATGTCATCTATGATTGCGGAATGTGGCATGAAAGATTATAAGAGTAGAATGGCAATTCTACATGACTTAGTTAGATTGTGGGAAGCTGGACGTAATGCTCTTGTTATAGAATTGTTAGAAAATGAAGACAATCAGACAATACATCAAGAAGACATTGATGATCCTGGACTAGCTAGCAACACTGAATCTTTTGGCCAAGATTTTCATAATGGATCAGATGATATGTATGCAAATGTTGATCAGGAAAGTGTGCATCAATATATTGATCAAGATGCTCAAAATGAGGATCATGATCAATCTAATGATGCCAATCTTGATCAACAGAGTGAAGTAGAATATCAGATGGGAACTCATGGCCAACATTTTATTCCTGATCAAGATTCTAGGAATGATCATTATGGTCAAAATATTCCTTCTGATCAAGTTGCTCAGAAAGAAACTTGTGGTCAAGATGTTCATTCTGAACAGTATGCTCAGAATGAACATTTATACCAAAATGTTCATTCAGAGTATGATGATCGGAATAACAATCTTGGCCAAAGTTCTCATTCTGCTGATTATACTCAAATTGAAAACCATGGCCAAAATCTTCATTATGATGTCAATCACTTCATACAAGATGAAAATAGCAACTCAACTGAAGTAGTTTTGCCGAGAGGGGTAGCAGAAAACAGTAGTATACCATTAAACTTACAGTCATGCAAATTGCCACCTAAAGTTACTGTTAAAGGAAGACCAAGGGGTACAAAGAAGACAGCCATTGGATTGGAAAATAAAAGAAGATCTCACAAAAGAAGACCTACTGCTTTTCCTAAAAAGACAGCACATGAAAAACACTTGCAAATGCTGCAGTGGTTTGTAGACTCAGAAACTGCAAACAATGCTGTGAGCCATGGCTCAATAATTGGTGAAGATTCTGTTGAGATTCTTCCTGACAACCTATCTTGTGCTTGCTTACATGAAAATGTTGACATAGAAAAAGTTCAAAGGTTTTTTGATGGTGATGCCTGGCTGGTGGTGATTCAGACATTTACAGTCAAGAAAAATAACTCCAATTTGACGTGCACAACATGCCAGCTAGTCATCCATGAAAGGGATGTAAAGGTTACATGTGACTCATGTTTGTTGCCAAAACACATGACTTGCGAAGGGCTAAGAAGGAAACCCAGTAGCAAAAATTGGTTTTGTCATAACTGTAAAGATATATAAGACAATGCTAGTGCTATGAAAAGAGATGGAAAACTAAACTACAGTTTTTAATATGTATTACTATTTTTAATTATTATTATTAATATTATTATGTTATTATTATGGCCATGATTATTACCCCCACCCCTCACATGCACACCCATCCACACACTCCCCTCTAACCGTCTAATGTGTCCTATATAACCAATTTCCCTTTCAATGAGCTGTTTATAAAGCACGCTAGTGTCAAACTGTTGTTTCTCTACAATCAATTTGTTTTACATTTGTGGTTTACTTTTCCACACTCCCTAGTTACGTATGTACAGGTTAATTCTGATATTAGTTGCTAGGATTTCATATTCGAATTAGTCATTCCAATTTTTACTACTAAGGAATTTTGTATATTTTTGTTTTTTTACATAAGAACATAAGGTAACGGGAGTCTGCAGAGAGCAAATTGGCCCACACACGGCAGATCCCTTTCACAATCTACCCATCTCGTCCATATGCCTATCTAATTTGATCTTGAAACTCTATAGTTTTTTATCCCACTATAGCACTCGATAGCCTATTCCACTTATGTACAACATATGCTACCAAACCAATGTTTGTCTATATCTCCTCTGAAACAAAATTTATCTAATTTGAAACCATTTGTTCGAGTTATTTTGCTATCACTGAGCTTCAGTACACCTTTCATGTCCCCTTTATTAATCCCACTAACCCAATTGAGTACCTATGATATCCCCTCTAACTCTGAGTCCGTCTAACGAAATTTATGCTTTAACGGGTTGGTTGTGAAAGGGATCTGCCGCATATGGGCCAATTGGCTCTCTACATACTTCCGTTTTCTTATGTTCTTATGCTATGTTATTTTGGAAAATGTCTAATATTATGGATAATTTTTGTAATTTTTAATTGTACTCTCTCCAACGAATCTTTGTCCATTCAGAATGGGTACACCAAAATTGAACAGCATAATCCATATGAGGCCTTACTAACGCTGGATAAAAATAATAATAATAAGATTACAGCTGCTGTTCTATTACTCACACTTCTAAATATAAATCTGAGAGCTTTATTTACCTTATTTCGGACACTGATGCATTGATTTCTTAATTTCAAATTCACAGTTGACGATAACTCCCATTTTGTTTAATTATCTGAGTTTCTTATATCGATATTATCTAATTTATATGCTGTATTTTCTATCGATTTCCCAAATTTGACTACACTGCATTTATGTACGTTAAACTTCATCTGCCAATTTACTGCTCATTTGTGTACTGTATTTACATATTTTGGGAGAGCCTGAATATCATGAGCAGAATTAATCTCTCTTCCTATTTTAGTGTCATCTGCAAATTTACTGATTCTGCTAAGTTTTTTGTTCTTATGTTAGTCAGTATGACAATTTTTCTCACAATTACTATGATTTTGTTTCTCTTATGATGTGAAATAAATATATATAATTCAAAAGGTTAATTTGTTTTATTATAAATTCAAAAAAGTTGTAAGGAAAAAATCCTAACATTCAATTGAGGTTTAAATAGATATAAATATATCTTTCAAACATTATGTTGCGATTCGAAACCAAATGCTTTGGTAAATTGGTGCGTTATGAACATGAAATACACATTATCATGACTGTGATGTAATAAATATTACACTCCAAACTATATTAGTTAATTCATACACAAGTCGTACGATCCATATTCCAGGATACCATAGAGGGATTTTTACAAGATTAAAGCTTGGACACTCGTTCGAATGTCGGAGGTTCGATCCCGGCTGGGAGTATTTAAACATTTATTAGCTCACGTGTATTTGTGAGATATACTTGATGTTAATGACTCGTGTTTGGCTGGGCGAGATTTAAATGAAATCTCGATAACCCGAGTTGCGTAGGTAATCTTGTAAATATTCCTGTATGGTATCCTGTAATATGGATCGTACGACTTGTGTATGAATTGAAATAAATTCTCCTAGTAGGATTTCCTTTCTACTTAATATATATATAGGAAAAGGTTAAGATTACTTTATCATGCCGTGGTATAGTGGGTTAAAAGTTTGGACACTCATTCTGTATGTCGGAAGTTCGATTCCGGCTGGGGGTATTTAAACATTTATTATCTCGCGTGTATTTGCGAGATATACTATAAATATATATATATATATATATATATATATATATATATATATATATATATATATACAGTATATATTTATATATATATATATATATATATATATATATATATATATATATATATATATATATATATATATATATAAGAACATAAGAAAATAAGAAAATGGGAATCTGCAGAAAGCAGATTGGCCCACACACACACAGATCCCATTCACACCCAACCCTAATTATAGGACCAACTCACTAAAGCCATGAGGACCGACCTCACCAAAATCTGTCAGAGGTCGTCATAAGTCTGCAGAGAGCCGATTAACCCAGATCAGGCAGATCCCCAAACCAACCCATTTCGTCCGTATTTCTATCTAATTTTATCTTAAATCTCTCTATCGTTCTTGATCCCACTATAGCACTCTGTAGCCTTATACCAAGTCTCTATTAATTCCATTTTGTAAAACTGAGGAAAGGAACAAGGGGTAAGGACACTTGTCCCAATGTCTCTTTCCTGGTTGGTATTAGAACCCAGCTCCTCTTAGTTGTAAAGTAAGTATGTCAACCAATACATAACCGAACACGTTGGTGTATAAGAGAGAGAGAGAGAGAGAGAGAGAGAGAGAGAGAGAGAGAGAGAGAGATAGAGAGAGAGAGGGTTACAATTTACAAGTAGGTGCTAATTTTCTGGATTACCTGGATTAGCTTGAAAGGTTGGTCAGCGGGTTTTTTGTTGGCAACCTTCTTCGGCCGCACTCACATGGTAGCAATATAAATGTTTTATAATGCTATAGATTTACCAATTACAATCCCTATCCTAAATTAACCAAACATCACATTTGGATGCCAATAATCACCAGACAATATATGCATCATCAATTGAGAAATGTTACCTATTATCTTCTATGTTGATTCACTATATAAACACACACAAACTCATGCACATTCACATTTTCACGCACAAAATCATTCAGGAACACATATTCGTATTCCTACCCACAATGTCATTAACTCGCATTGCGTGTATTCACCTTGACGAACAAGTTCGGTGATTTATATTCATGTATCTACACACACACACTTTTAGATTACCACTCGACAACGCACATATATTCGAACATACATTCACAACTACACACTCGCCTTCACATTTCCAATCAGAATACACACGCACACACATTGATATTCCCTCCCACAATCGCACCCACACTCTAATGTTCTTTCAGAACCACACGCACAAATACATATTCGCATTCCTAATCACAAACATAAACACACATTCACAAAGACAAGTCATGTGAATGACTCTCATTCTCTCTCTATCACACACACACACAAACACATACACACACACACTCACACACACACAAACATATTGTACATTCATTATTAATTTTGTACATCAATTATACAAATACATATTTCCACTCACAAACGTACAGGCTTTATGCTCGTACATGCACATTCCTACTCGTGCATACAAGCTTGCACTGCGCCCCCCCCCAACTGGCCTACGCAAGGCAGATCCAGCTCACACCCAATTAATTCATTAAGCTATTCAGTTTATTCTTGAAAGCCTACTGCTACTGAGCTGATCACTTTACAGTGTACTTTGCAATTTCTTTCACAAATATATAATTGTGTTCCTTCCAAATTATGACCCAAACGTACATGCCATTACACACGCACATACATACTCATGTAGACATGCATTTGATCATCCATATAACATTCGTAAACAAACATTTATTTACGCACATATACTGTATTTGCATTACTTTACATTACACTCACAAACATATTCATTTACACAAACACATGTAACTATCCACACATTGACGCACTTGTGCTTGTGACGTCGTCAAGCTGTCTTACAGCACGTTATGCAAGTATGAATGACTACTTCTGTTTGATCATTATACCATAATGGTAACAGATATGTAGATAATAGACATGTGGAATAGGCTACCTAGCGCCATTGTGGGGATCAAGAACGACAGTTTCAAAATAAAATTAGATAAACGTATAAACGAGATGGGTTGGGTGTGAGAGGGATCTGCCTTGTTTTGGCCAATCGACTGTCTGCAGACTCCCATATGTTCTTATAAGATGGATATGTAAGACGAAGAATATACACACATATATAACGGCTATATATAAGCCTAGTTAGATGTATAAATAGGTATGTGTGAGTGTGTGTGGCGTAGGGAGTTGAGTGTGGAATAGGTCTGTATATACAACATGTAGGATTATAATTTAATAAAGTCCAACGTTTTTAATGATAATATAAATAATAATCCAAAGAATTTCGATTCAACAGTCTAATTGGCTGAATTATATGGCGATAAATGCGAAAACACTTGTGGTGGTGTCCCGTAGCCTACCCAGTGTGGCTGGGCTGCGAGACACCACTGGTGGTGTCACGCAGCCCAGCCACTGAGGCTGGGCTACGGGACACCACCAGTGGTGTCCCGTAGCCCAGCCTCACTGGCTGGGCTGCGGGACACCACTGGTGGTGTCCCGTAGCCACTTCGTATATATATATATATATATTTTTTTTTTTTTTTTTTTTTAAGAAACATGGTCTAGACTGGATGAACAGATGTATGCACAGATGTTACATCAACTTAAGTTATCAAGTTTGACATACTATAATGTAAGAATATACATAACTGTCTTGGAAAATCATTAGGTGGTGGGGCCGAGGCTGCCACTGTTGCTAGAATTAGGTGTGGCTGGGGGAAGTTCAGATAATTGATGCCAATCCTGACCATGAAAAGAATGCCTCTCCCCCTGAAGGGAAAGCTGTATGCCTCATGTGTTAGAAGTGCAATGACGTATGCCTCAGAAACATGGGCCGTTAAAGTAGAGGATGTCAACAGAATGGAGCGTAATGAGATGAGAATGGTGAGATGGATGTGTGGGGCCAGGCTACAGGATAGAATAACAAATGTTGAGCTGAGGAGACGTTTAGGTATAAAGAGTATTAGCGAGGTGATGCGTACAAGTAGACTGGGATGGTATGGACATGTGGAGAGAATGGATGAACAAAATTGGGTGGAAAAATGCAGGTCTGTGATTGTGGAGGGAGCTGCACCAAGGGGTGAACCGAGGAAGACCTGGGATCGGACTATAAGCGCCGATCTCAAATTCAAGAACTTGACAAGAGAAGCAGCCCTTAACAGGGTTGCCTGGAACGCCGCCATTAGGACAAGAGACTGAAACTGCACTTATGTGTGGAACACTCAGTCTTACAATTGTATGTATGTATGTATGTAATCAATACAAATATAAAACTAACAAATCCAGTGTTTGATGGTGTTGGGTCGCAAGGACCATGACATATTGTATTAAGGGTCGCTATCAAAATAGTTTGGGAACCACTGCTCTAGATGGTCAAAGTGGAGCTACAAGGTGTTGGTTGCTTCATTTTTGCTACACTAGATGATAAACCTTATTATTTTATACACGTCACTTGATTTAAGAGAGCAGTTATATGGTCCTTCAGAGCATCTTCAAATATGGTCGGGTATCTTCTATGCTATAAATTGGTGACGATATAGTGGGTGTTTTCTAGACATGTCTGTGAAGCCAGGATATTTGTAGAATCGCAGTAACGATCAGATCACCTCAGAAAAAGCCCTGACATTTGGCGTGGACTTGTTCTATGGTCCATTAGGTCTACAGTCCACCACACTAACCACTGTGCAATCGCCTCCCCTATATGTTTTTGTTTATGTATTTTTGTTTGTTTTTGTAATGTATTTATTTATTTATTTAATTATTTCTTTGCGTGGGGACCATTATATGCATGAGTAGCGATAATATAATTGTAGAAAACTAAATCATTTGATAATATATATGATAAAAGAAGAAACTATGCCATTTAATTATGCACGTTATTAATGTTCATGAATAAACTATTGACATTGTTTATCTTCATTATTTAGTACAATGGTTTTGTTTTCTAAAGTCAAATTAAATAATATCCTGAAATAACATAATATAATTTCATGATTCTTTTAACAAATAAGTAGCATATTTGCCACGTCTGTTTGTATTGTGTAATACAGTCATAGGTATATTGGTACACTCATGTGAATGTGTATTAAACCCAAGCTAGATAATATATCATTGTCCAAAAATTATCAATTAAACTAATAGATTCGAAGATTCAAATGACTGTTTATATAATATGACTTAGGAATGTATAGTCAAAATCAATAGTTGGCAGAAAACCTATTCTGGAGAGGGACATTATCTTGACATTTCTATGACATGAAACAAATAGTACTATAATCAGTTTATTATACTAACATGAGGACTGCTGGGGATAATCTAGAGAGGAACATTATCTTGACATTTCTATGCCATGAAACAAATAGTACTATTATCAGGCTATTATACTAACATGAGGACTGCTGGGGATAATCTAGAGAGGGACATTATCTTGACATTTCTAAGTCATGAAACAAATAGTACTATTCTCAGGCTATTATACTAACATGAGGACTGCTGGGGAAAATCTAGAGAGGGACATTATCTTGACATTTCTATGACATGAAACAAATAGTACTATGCTCAGACTATTATACTAGCATGAGGACTGCTGGGGATAATCTAGAGAGGGACATTATCTTGACATTACTATGACATGAAACAAATAGTACTATTATCAGGCTATTATACTAACATGAGGACTGCTGGGGATAATCTAGAGAGGGACATTATCTTCATATTACTATGACATGAAACAAATAGTACTATTCTCAGGCTATTATACTAGCATGAGGACTGCTGGGGATAAGGTAATGTAACAGAAAATAACAGGTTTTCAGCTAATGATTGATTTAGGCTTTAGGTCTATCTATAGTTTAGTTAAGTTTTAGTGTTTGCAACATTCAGTACAGTATATTCAAGATGGACACTCTACAAATAGGGATAAGCATAAGTAATCATCATTGCCAATATATTTATTACCATTTTACTAAAGTTAAAAGTTTAATTTGATTACAAGCAGATGTTAGTGACCAATGCATCTCAATTGATGGTGTTGATTCATAAATTACATAAACATTATCAACTATCTAATCATGACCTAAATATTCCTATCAGTGTGAAATTTGTAACATGTACCTAACATATTTTTAAACTAAATGTTTATGTTATTGTTGCATTGACATTCATTTAAAGAACGTTTATGTTGAATAATGTTTTAATCATTTTAGGATTTAACATAACATATTTAGTGTTCATTTATGCTTGACACACAAAACATACAAACTAGCATGCAATAAATGACTTCACTAATTTTGTTTAACACTTTCAATCCAAATATGAATTTTAAAACTAATGACTAGTATCAAGTGATTCTCTTCAATAACCGATTGTTGTGAATGAAGAGGTTAGGCAAATGTCTGGTGCAGAATATCACGTAGAACATGTACATAAATAAGACACATCAATCAATACTGTTTTGACAACTTAATACATTTTACCGACACTAAGTAAGTTGTATATGATAATGCATACAACATTGTTATATATGATAATGCATACAACATTGTTTTATATGATAATGCATACAACATTGTTATATATGATAATGCATACAACATTGTTATATATGATAATGCATACAACATTGTTATATATGATAATGCATACAACATTGTGTTATGTGATAATGCATACAACATTGTTATATATGATAATGCATACAACATTGTTATATATGATAATGCATACAACATTGTTATATATAATAATGCATACAACATTGTGTTATGTGAAAGTAAATTACATTAATATAACTACCAGCGTATGGCTCAAATGTATCCCTAGGTGGACACATTCTCCTCAGTTTTAAAGATTTGAGGGATTTTAATTAGTTTACTGATCGTGATCGAAGGTGTATTCGGATATTATACTCTTCAGTGTTGTCCATTTCCAGCGCTACACATACATTATTGAAACTTCATTTAGCTAACATGCGTAAGTATGCTACTAGTATTCAATGTGCCTTTAATACATTAATATTATTGTATATAGATATATAATTATTATTCAAAAAACAAAATCTCCTTAATCTATAAAAACATATGCAAGTTCAGAATATCCAGGATTAACACAGCGTGATAATTGGTTCAGCCTTTGTTCTTGCACCAACTACAATATATCGTAATCCTAGTTATCCAATACATAATAATTGGGGGTAAAATGTAATGATGGTACACAAACAAAGATAATCACACCCTGCATGCTTATGGGTTATGGATATAAGTTAGATAATATATAATTGTCCAAAAATTATCAATTAAACTAATTGACTCGAAGATTCAAATGACTGTTTATATAATATGACTTAGGAATGTATCGTCAAAATCAATAGTTGGCAGAAAACCTAAACAAGAGAGGGACGTTATCTTTACATTTCTACGACATGAAACAAATAGTACTATTATCAGGCTATTATACTAACATGAGAACTGCTGGGGATAATCTAGAGAGGGACATTATCTTGAAATTACTATGACATGAAACAAATAGTACTATTATCAGGCTATTATACTAACATGAGGACTGCTGGGGATAATCTAGAGAGGGATATTATCTTGACATTTCTATGCCATGAAACAAATAGTACTATTATCAGGCTATTATACTAACATGAGGACTGCTGGGGATAATCTAGAGAGGGATATTATCTTGACATTTCTATGCCATGAAACAAATAGTACTATTATCAGGCTATTATACTAACATGAGGACTGCTGGGGATAATCTAGAGAGGGATATTATCTTGACATTTCTATGCCATGAAACAAATAGTACTATTATCAGGCTATTATACTAACATGAGGACTGCTAGGGATAAGGTAACGTAACCAAACAATACTGGTTGTCAGCTAATGATTGATTTAGGCTGTAGCTCTATCTATAGTTTAGTTTAGTTTAGTTTTAGTTTTTGCAACATTGAGTATATTCAAGATGGACACACTCTAATTATAGGGATACACATAAGTAATATTAATTGTTGCCAATATATGTATTTATCTATTGCTAAATTATACATTTAATTATGTTTACAAGCAGATGTTAAGTGACCAATGTATCTCAATTGATGGTGTCGATTGATAAAATACATTAACAAATATCAAGTAGTTAATCATGAACTAAATGTTCATATCCATTTGAAATTTGCAACATGTACCTAACATTTTTTTAGCTGAATGTATATGTTATTGTTGCATTAAGATTAATTTAAAGAACGTTTATGTTAAATAATTGATTAATCACTTTATGAAGTATAATAACATATTTAGTGTTCATTTGATGCTTGATACACAAAACATACAAACTAGCATATCATCCATTCCCCCCCCCCCTAAAACCCGTCCACCTCTCCTCCCTAACCCACCTAACCATCCCATACCATCCACATCCTCAACTCAACACACCACACCCCATCCTAATCCATTCCATCCCCCATCTCCTGCTCCCCAATCCCCACCCCCACCTCACCCATCCCAACCCCCAGCCCCTCCCTCACCCCCACCCCCACCCCATCCTCGTGCAGCAGCACCCAACATACATCGTGCACATAACATTAACATTCTTCAACTGAACATAGATGGCATCAACACAAAGAAACACGAACTCTCACACTTCATCAAACAACACAACATACACATTGCCATCTTACAAGAAACAAAACTCCGCACAACACAAAAAACACCCACATTTCATAATTTCACCACCATCAGACAAGACCGGGCTGTCGGCGGGGGCGGTGGACTCATCACCCTGGTACACAAAGAAATATCATATAAATTATAGTAACCAGTGTACAAACCAAATCCCTCCTCCCCCCAAATGATAACACAACAGAAATACAGTCAATTAAAATACGCACTGGCAACAACTCCAACATAACCATCATAAACACATACATCCCTCCCCAAACATCCCCTACAGTACCAAATGAATACAGACCACACTTACAGCACATCACAAACACCCCACACACCCCACACATCATCCTGGGTGGTGACTTCAACGCCAAGACGTCGGACTGGTTTGTCGACAACCCCGACACAGACAGAGGGCTGGTACTACAAAACCAAACCGATAACCTCATCATCCTTAACGACATCCATCAACATACCCATATTCTTCACCAAGCCCTCTATAACCCATCATCTCCAGACATCACCTTTTGCTCCCCAGAACTCGCCCCCACAACATCCTGGAGGGTGGTCAGAACCTTAGGCTCTGACCACCTCCCGATCATTATCACCACCAAAACCAGACTCACCCCAGCTAACCACAAACACACATACACCAATTATAAAAGAGCTAACTGGAAAGCATTCACAAATGAGACAGAACAACACTTCACAACTCTAAACAGTACACCCATCACTAACATCAACAATGCTGTACACATACTCAATAAAACTATCCAAAACGCTGACAAGAAACACATTCCAAGAGGTAACAGAAAAAGACACAACCCCAACTTCACACCAGAAATTCAAAACCTCATCAGACAACGCAACATACTGAAACACTCCCCAGCACCCCACACACAAGACATCACACAACAAATTCAAGCACTCAACACCCAAACTAACAACAAAATACAAGAACAACAAAAACTAAATTGGAATAACTTCCTACAAACACTTGATCACAAAACAAACCCCAAAAAACTCTACAAAACACTAAACAGCATCACACTTTCCAACAGCAACACAACACAATCACATGCTGCAATCACAACAACAGACTCTACTCCATCGTATAAACAACAAGCAAACACTCTCATCAATCACTTCTCACATGTCAGCCACCTAAAACCTCACAAAGACGACCGACGTGTCATCCGACGTAAGAGACAATTCCCCACAGACCCTGACTATACACCCTTCACCAATCACCAGACACAGCATATCATCAACAATCTCAAGCACTCACCCGCCTGTGGCCTAGACAACATAAGCAACATACACCTCAAACACCTGGGACCACAAGGCATACAAGCACTCACTAACATATCAAACTACAGCTATTCACACAACACAATACCAGACATTTGGAAGCATGGTATCATCACATTCCCCAAACCCAAGAAAGACCCCACACTACCCTCCTCGCACCGCCCCATCACACTCCTTTGCTCCCCCTCCAAAGTCATGGAACGCCTAGTATTACAACTAATTACACCTGACCTACCCCTAGCTCCAACACAACATGGCTTTAGGCCACTGCACTCCACAAACACTCTTCTCACAGACCTTACACAAAGAGCTTTCGACGGCATCAACTCAGCTAGACCACCACACAGATCACTATTAGCCACACTCGACATTAGTAAAGCCTTCGATGCCATCCCCCGCCACAACCTAACAAACAAAATCTACAACACAAACATGCACAACAACAAAAAGGTGGCTGGCCAACTTCCTAGCAGGCAGATATGCACACGTATCTTTTGCCGGTCAGTCATCTAAAATCAGAAACTTTCCAAACGGAGTCCCACAAGGATCCGTCCTATCGACCGCACTCTTCAATCTGTACATGCACGATATAACTACACCCAATACGCCCCAAATAAACTTAGCCTCCTATGCAGATGACATAACACTCACATGCACACACCATGGCCCAAAAAGAGCAACAGATCTCCTTCAACCCTATCTCAACACACTAAATGGCTGGTGCACTACAAACAGACTTAATCTAGCCCCAGCCAAATCCACCGCAACCCTGCTCACAAGTTGGACAGGAGAACACGAATACATCCCTCAACTCACCATAAACAACACACCCCTAACACATACACACACACAAAATCCTAGGAGTAACATATGATACTCATATGACATTCAAACAGCACACCACAAACATTAAAAAGAAACTGACACCCAGACTTAACGCCCTCAGGTCACTTGCTCACACAAAATTTGGACACAACAAAGAAACTACCACCACAGTATATAAACAATACATAAGATCAGTGATGGAATACGCAAGCCCAGCCTGGGCTTCTAACCTAGCTGAAACACATCATAAGTCTTTACAGACTATTCAAAACAAAGCCCTGAAGATCATTACAGGCTGCACAGCTACTGCACCCAGAGATCACCTACATCAAGAAACCAAAATCCTCAAAGTCAAAGACCATCTGGACATGAGAGGCACTCAATTCCTGGCAGCAGCCTCCACGAACCAAGACCACCCACTAAACTACATGGCAACACACCCACAGACACCAAGAAATATCAAAACAACATCCAGCACAAGGTATCACACACAATTATTGTCCTCTCTCCCTCCCTGCCCACCCCGAACCAACTTCCAGAAGCACATCCATACTCATATCTCTCACCGATCCATCCACTCACTCACAGACAACACGCAGCTGCATGCACGACCTCCCGAAATCCATCCTTCCGAATCCTCCCTTCCTCGCGAGGACAGAGTCCACCTGGCCAGGCTGAGATGCGGACACCATCCAGCTCTCCTGAGCTATCAGAAGAGACTGGATGACTCCGTTGTCGACTCCTGCCCGGGATGTAACACAGCACCCCATACCATTAAACACATCATAGAAGACTGCATTTCACACAACCACTTACGCCAACAACACAATCTACACTCAATGAGAGCTCTGTGGGAAAGCCCGATCGTGGCCATGGCCTTCCTCAGGGACTCGGGGCTGTTCGGCCAGGCAGCTTAGGGAACAACAACAACAACAACAACAACTAGCATGCAATAAATGACTTCACTAATTTTGTTTAACACTTTCGATCCAAATATGAATTTTAAAACTAATGACTAGTATCAAGTGATTCTCTTCAATAACCGATTGTTGTGAATGAAAAGGCTAAGCAAATGTCTGGTGCAGAATATCACGTAGAACATGTACATAAATAAGACACATCAATCAATACTGTTTTGACAACTTAATACATTTTACCGACACTAAGTAAGTTGTATATGATAATGCATACAACATTGTTATATATGATAATGCATACAACATTGTTATATATGATAATGCATACAACATTGTTATATATGATAATGCATACAACATTGTTATATATGATAATGCATACAACATTGTGTTATGTGATAATGCATACAACATTGTTATATATGATAATGCATACAACATTGTTATATATGATAATGCATACAACATTGTTATATATGATAATGCATACAACATTGTTATATATGATAATGCATACAACATTGTTATATATAATAATGCATACAACATTGTGTTATGTGAAAGTAAATTACATTAATATAACTACCAGCGTATGGCTCAAATGTATCCCTAGGTGGACACATTCTCCTCAGTTTTAAAGATTTGAGGGATTTTAATTAGTTTACTGATCGTGATCGAAGGTGTATTCGGATATTATACTTTTCAGTGTTGTCCATTTCCAGCACTACACATACATTATTGAAACTTCATTTAGCTAACATGCGTAAGTATGCTACTAGTATTCAATGTGCCTTTAATACATTGATATTATTGTATATAGATATATAATTATTATTCAAAAAACAAAATCTCCTTAATCTATAAAAAAATATGCTAGTTCAGAATATCCAGGATTAACACAGCGTGATAATTGGTTCAGCCTTTGTTCTTGCACCAACTACAATATATCGTAATCCTAGTTATCCAATACATAATAATTGGGGGTAAAATGTAATGATGGTACACAAACAAAGATAATCACACCCTGCATGCTTATGGGTTATGGATATAAGTTAGATAATATATAATTGTCCAAAAATTATCAATTAAACTAATTGACTCGAAGATTCAAATGACTGTTTATATAATATGACTTAGGAATGTATCGTCAAAATCAATAGTTGGCAGAAAACCTAAACAAGAGAGGGACGTTATCTTTACATTTCTACGACATGAAACAAATAGTACTATTATCAGGCTATTATACTAACATGAGAACTGCTGGGGATAATCTAGAGAGGGACATTATCTTGACATTACTATGACATGAAACAAATAGTACTATTATCAGGCTATTATACTAACATGAGGACTGCTGGGGATAATCTAGAGAGGGACATTATCTTGACATTTCTATGACATGAAACAAATAGTACTATTCTCAGGCTATTATACTAACATGAGGACTGCTGGGGATAATCTAGAGAGGGACATTATCTTGACATTTCTATGCCATGAAACAAATAGTACTATTATCAGGCTATTATACTAACATGAGGACTGCTGGGGATAATCTAGAGGGACATTATCTTGACATTTCTATGCCATGAAACAAATAGTACTATTATCAGGCTATTATACTAACATGAGGACAGCTAGGGATAAGGTAACGTAACCAAACAATACTGGTTGTCAGCTAATGATTGATTTAGGCTGTAGCTCTATCTATAGTTTAGTTTAGTTTAGTTTTAGTTTTTGCAACATTGAGTATATTCAAGATGGACACACTCTAATTATAGGGATACACATAAGTAATATTAATTGTTGCCAATATATGTATTTATCTATTGCTAAATTATATATTTAATTATGTTTACAAACAGATGTTAAGTGACCAATGTATCTCAATTGATGGTGTCGATTGATAAAATACATTAACAAATATCAAGTAGTTAATCATGAACTAAATGTTCATATCCATTTGAAATTTGCAACATGTACCTAAATTGTTTTTAACTGAATGTATATGTTATTGTTGCATTAAAATTAATTTAAAGAACGTTTATGTTAAATAATTGATTAATCACTTTATGAAATATAATAACATATTTAGTGTTCATTTGATGCTTGATACACAAAACATACAAACTAGCATGCAATAAATGACTTCACTAATTTTGTTTAACACTTTCGATCCAAATATGAATTTTAAAACTAATGACTAGTATCAAGTGATTCTCTTCAATATCCTATTGTTGTGAATGAAAAGGCTAAACAAATGTCTGGTGCAGAATATCACGTAGAACATGTACATAAATAAGACACATCAATCAATACTGTTTTGACAACTCAATACATTTTACCGACACTACGTAAATTGTATATGATAATGCATACAACATTGTTTATGTGAAAGTAAATTACATTAATATAATTACTAGCGTATGACTCAAATGTATCCCTAGGTGGACACATTCTCCTCAGTTTACATTAATATAACTACCAGCGTATGACTCAAATGTATCCCTAGGTGGACACATTCTCCTCAGTTTACATTAATATAACTACCAGCGTATGGCTCAAATGTATCCCTAGGTGGACACATTCTCCTCAGTTTTAAAGATTTGAGGGATTTTATTTAGTTTACTGATCGTGATCGAAGGTGTATTCGGATATTATGCTTTTCAGTGTTGTCCATTTCCAGCACTACACATACATTATTGAAACTTCATTTAGCTAACATGTGTAAGTATGCTACTAGTATTCAATGTGCCTTTACTACATTGATATTATTGTATATAGATATATAATTATTATTAAAAAAACAAAACCTCCTTAATCTATAATAACATATGCAAGTTCATAATATCCAGGATTAACACAGCGTGATAATTGGTTCAGCCTTTGTTCTTGCACCAACTACAATATATCGTAATCCTAGTTATCCAATACATAATAATTGGGGGTAAAATGTAATGATGGTACACAAACAAAGATAATCACACCCTGCATGCTTATGGGTTATGGATATATTTATTATTATACCATGCAAAGATTATACTTCCCTTCACCAACCTTAACCAAACAATATTATATATTAGTATATGTAGATAGACAGGTTAATAGATATATAGCTATCTGAATACATAACACATCCTAAAATTGTATATAAATCCATATATATTCATATATCTGAGACATACTGTAGGTGTATTTGCTTTAGTCAGTCTCATGTATATTTTGAATTATACATGTAATTTGTGTTATCATTTGGCATCAGAAGCTTGACATGAATACAATCTGTATTAATTTGCCCATCATTTACTATTGTTGACAAGTGAAAGTAAAACACTATTAGTTTAGAGTAACTTCAGCACAGTGACATATTAATTGAGTTGATCTGGCTGAAACTATAACATATTGTTGGACAAGTAGTAGTTGTTGTAGTAGCTGAACTAGTAGTAGCTGTTTTTATTGGAGTAGTAGACTATTCCATCTGTGACTCCCTGACACCGCTGGATTCTCAGTCAAACCTGCAGACAAGGTCAACATTTTCTGCTATAATATCAGGTCAAGAAATGTGTGTTAGGTTCTGTAAAACATATTGTGGTATTGTGTATAACTCTTTGAAGATTATGGTGCAATCTGACAGTTTATTCTGGCTATCATTATACAGTATACAGTTTATGAAGAATCTGTGGGTATAATGAGGGTAAAGACTATATCAAGTAACCCTCTGACTTCCATATCCCGTACAGTACTGCTGACGTCCTTTTAGTTATATTCTGGCAACTATTACATGATTTATTCAGCTTAGCAAGGACCTCTATAGCGATAATAAGGCTTCAAACTATCTCAACCAACCCTTTTAAAGTACCATAGATTGTTCTGAAGCTGCATAATATCGTCTAAATATAGCTAGAATAAAACATAACACACGTTGCTGGTACTCAAAGGGATATACCATTTCTAACCTGAATAAAATCGTCTAATAATAGCCAGAAAGTAGATAAAAATATGTAATTGGATGTTGAAAGGAATAATACTGTGGTGTTAAATGTGTTCCTACCTTCTCTACCCAGTCATGTCATTGAATGCAGTACTGTTGAAGCTTTCAAAATACACCTAGATAAATATATCACTCTTAATCCACGATTAACTGCGTTTACAAACGAATAGCAGCACCTTTGATTGAACCACCGTTATCTTTTTATCACATAAGTTAGGTAGTTTAACTACAAGCAGCCTCGAAAGGATCAATATATATGTTGTTGCTTGTTTTCCTTTGTACTCCTGGACCTTTTCACTATCACCACATCCTTTATACACAACAATATATAACACTATATTTATTTTATTGTTTCATATTACATAGGATGATCCCAATAACCCTATTAAGTCCGATGTAGGTCTTTTGTTTTATCTCCCCTGTAGGCTATCATTCAATTAGATTGGTGATTAAAAGACGTTTCAACCCATTACTTTGGCAATAATAACATGTTTCACCCCATTCAGGTGTCGATTTCTTTATGGGTGAGAGATGACAAGCCTGTAACTTAGTAGAAATAGGCTTTGGACCAGGACATTTAAAAAAAACCCACACACACACAACAAAAAAACACATATATAGCATAAAACACATATATAGCATAAAACACATATATAGCATAACACACATATATAGCATAAAACACATATATAGCATAACACATATTTAGCATAAAAACACATATTTAGCATAAAAACACATATTTAGCATAAAAACACATATTTAGCATAAAAACACATATATTTAGCATAAAAACACATATTTAGCATAAAAACACATATATAGCATAAAACACATATATAGCATAAAACACATATATAGCATAAAACACATATATAGCATAAAACACATATATAGCATAACACACATATATAGCATAAAACTCATATATAGCATAAAACACATATATAGCATAAAGGGATCTTGTAAAGTATTTGTAATTGTGAGGAAGTTTGGGAAGGCATATTTGCTAACCAAGGCAACAAACTAAAATATATTGCTCGAGAAAACAAATCAAGGAAAACACTGGATAATAATTACAAATATGATAATAACCAACAGGACGTCGGACCAGATAGTGACAAGGGTATGAGAAAGGGGCAGGTGTTTGGCTGAGAGAGAGAGAGAGAGAGAGAGAGAGAGAGAGAGAGAGAGAGAGAGAGAGAGAGAGATTAATACATATATTCATACACACAGACATACAGTACATGCATGCAAACATTCACACATTAATTCACATATTCATACAGACATTCATACAGGCATTCATGTACACATTCATAGACATACAGACATTCATAGACATACAGACATTCATGTACACATTCATAGACATACAGACATTCATAGACATACAGACATTCATGTACACATTCATAGACATACAGACATTCATGTACACATTCATAGACATACAGACATTCATGTACACATTCATAGACATACAGACATTCATGTACACATTCATAGACATACATACATTCATGTACACATTCATAGACATACAGACATTCATGCACACATTCATAGACATACAGACATTCATGTACATAAGACATACAGACATTCATGTACACATTCATAGACATACATACATTCATGTACACATTCATAGACATACAGACATTCATGTACATATTCATAGACATACAGACATTCATGTACACATTCATAGACATACAGACATTCATGTACACATTCATAGACATACAGACATTCATGTACACATTCATAGACATACAGACATTCACACAGCCATTCATAAACATACAGACATTCATGTACACATTCATAGACATACAGACATTCATAGACATACATACTTTGATACAGACACTTAGGCACATTCCTGCATCATACGTTAATACAGATATTCACACAGACATACAGACTTATCTAGACTGACTGTAGATATTTCGGCCCATTCAGCTATCCATATTTTTTTGGCGAGTGATAGCGAGCTTGCAACGAAAATATGTTTCCCGACAATTTGATGATGATTATAATTGTTTGTCCCATTGCTGATTATTTGAAGACCTAATTCAGGTATTAGACTATTTTTGGCGAGTGATAGCGGGCTTGCAACGATTTATTTGTTTATTTATTTTATTTTTGTTTGCACCAATAGAGATGATGGTTTGAAGATGCCTTGTCCCATTAGTGACTGTTTAAAGACACATTGATGTAAAAACATATTCCTGGCGAGCGATAGCGAGCCAGAAACATAGGATATATGTGACCCATTAGATGATGGTTTTAAGATGTACAGGTCCTTCCTAATCTGAAGCAACAGGAAATACAGACCAACATATAATGCTTTTAAGATTTATAGGTATCTCCGAATCTGAAGCAACAGGCAATACAGACTAACATCTTGCATAAGGTGTTACGGTACTGAAAGGGCGGGATAATACAAGATACTAAAGTCAAATGTTGACACTACTTACCAAGGTGGTGGTGGTGGTGTTGTTGTTGTTGTTGCTGTTAGTACAGTTGACATATGAAGGGTTGGGTGTGGCCACAATGGGCGTCCCACAGACTATTGGACCACATCCACCCACACTGGTCCTGTGCACTTGGCTCACCACTCTTCCACTGTTGTTCTTGTGGTTGTTGTCCATTCAGCCACAGGTTGTCACGCATACCAATCCATGCAACATTCCCTGAGAGAGGTTCATTATTATTATCATTACACACACTAACACTCACACAACACGGTTCTCACATGCCAAATACCTATATAGATTTTTTTCTTCTGGCGAGTGATAGCGAGCCTGCAATATAGGAAACCCGGTCATTTGCTTTTATGCCAAAAAATGTACAACTATATCTTAAAGGAGTGGACCTATAAACAACAACAACAACAACCAGTGTTTTTGTTTGTTTGTCTTTTGTAAGTAGAAAAATGTCCGGGCTGAAGGACGGGTTTCTCATAATCTATTTTGTATTAATTTCATCGCAACAACAAACACCTCCAATTAAATTAATGAAAGCATATATGTGATCTACCAGGATTCGAACCAGGCTCGCTGTCGCTCGCCTATAGGAAATCGACACCTGAGTGGGTTGAAATATTTGGTGATCGCCATTTTTGTTTAGCCTTAAAGGGGTCGATATTATTAATACACAACGACCACAATGTTTGTCGGCGGCTCGCTATCACTCGCCAGCATTTAATTAACTCCTAAGTGGGATATAATTGTCATAACATTATCTAACTAATGGTACAAAAGGGGATCTGGGGAAGGATATGTATATTCTTAGCTTAAACGTATTTGCTCCATGGTTGGTCTGTTTGGACCTCCCCTGTTTCTCTCCATTAGTTTGGAGATTATAAGATGGTTCACCACATTAGTTTGCTATAGGAACACACTTTATCTCATTTAGCCCCTTCTGTACCAGCGGAGCCTTTTAAATGATATTCTAGCTATATTTAGACGATTTTATGCAGCTTAAGAAGGATCTGTGGTAGTAAACACGGTTAAGCGAGATAGTTTGAAACATGTTAATTGCCTGTTAACTGAAGCAAATCGTCTAATGGTAGCCAGAATACATTTGTATAGGACATTACCGGTACTGAATAATAGGTTAAGAGTTTATTATTATCTGGGCGCGTGATAGCTGCCCTGTAACTTACAAGCAACTGGTCTTCCACCGTGACACATTTGTCTATCATATAATGTGTGGGTGGCCATTTGTCTATCATATAATGTGTGGGTGGCCATTTGTCTATCATATAATGTGTGGGTGGCCATTTGTCTATCATATAATGTGTGGGTGACCATTTGTCTATCATATAATGTGTGGGTGGCCATTTGTCTATCATATAATGTGTGGGTGGCCATTTGTCTATCATATAATGTGTGGGTGGCCATTTGTCTATCATATAATGTCTGGGTGGCCATTTGTCTATCATATAATGTCTGGGTGGCCATTTGTCTATCATATAATGTCTGGGTGGCCATTTGTCTATCATATAATGTCTGGGTGGGCATTTGTCTATCATATAATGTCTGGGTGGCCATTTGTCTATCATATAATGTCTGGGTGGCCATTTGTCTATCATATAATGTCTGGGTGGCCATTTGTCTATCATATAATGTCTGGGTGGCCATTTGTCTATCATATAATGTCTGGGTGGCCATTTGTCTATCATATAATGTCTGGGTGACCATTTGTCTATCATATAATGTCTGGGTGGGCATTTGTCTATCATATAATGTCTGGGTGGTCATTTGTCTATCATATAATGTCTGGGTGACCATTTGTCTATCATATAATGTCTGGGTGGGCATTTGTCTATCATATAATGTCTGGGTGGCCATTTGTCTATCATATAATGTCTGGGTGACCATTTGTCTATCATATAATGTCTGGGTGGCCATTTGTCTATCATATAATGTCTGGGTGGCCATTTGTCTATCATATAATGTCTGGGTGACCATTTGTCTATCATATAATGTCTGGGTGGGCATTTGTCTATCATATAATGTCTGGGTGGTCATTTGTCTATCATATAATGTCTGGGTGACCATTTGTCTATCATATAATGTCTGGGTGGGCATTTGTCTATCATATAATGTCTGGGTGGCCATTTGTCTATCATATAATGTCTGGGTGACCATTTGTCTATCATATAATGTCTGGGTGGGCATTTGTCTATCATATAATGTCTGGGTGGTCATTTTCTAGTTTGAAGGAAGTCTGGGAATACATTTTTGTTAGGTGAGGGAATAAACTGAAACACATCACTGGAATATAACAACAACAAATAAAACAAGTAAAAACCTCATTAATAATTGAACAAACTATCATAATAACCCACAAGCCGTCGGACCAGATAATGTTAAGGTGGTTTGTGGGTGAATTATCCTCTCCATTCCTCTTTGTTAATATACTCCAAGGATCTGATCCATTAATATACTCCAAGGATCTGATCCATTAATATACTCCAAGGATCTGATCCATTAATATACTCCAAGGATCTGATCCATTAATATACTCCAAGGATCTGATCCATTAATATACTCCAAGGATCTGATCCATTAATTAATAGATGAAGGAAACATTGGCTGTATACTTGTCCCTTCAACCCTATTTGATCCAAGGGGGGTCTTTTAGTACATCCCTTGTTTTGTTTAATAATAGATGAAGGAAACATTGGCTGTATACTTGTCCCTTCAACCCTATTTGATCCGAGGGGGTCTTTTAGTATTTCCCTTGTTTTGTGTCATTAGTTTGAAGATTATAACACGTTTCACCACAATATATTTTGCCGATAATAACACAATTCACCCCATCCAGGCCTCAAATTTGTTTGGGCCAGCAAAAAATAACCTTTGACCTGGACATTATTTTATTGAAACGTGTACAAATATTGCTTTAACACTGTCACCACCATTATGGAATGTTCAATATATTCTGGTTACCATTAGTTAATTATCTTTAGTTTGTAATCTACGTATACGACTCAAATGTGTAAATACAATATAAATACACCCTCATAGTACGATAGGTCCTTCTTAAACTGCATGACATCTTCTATTTATAGCCAGTATCAAAGGTTAAAAGGCGTCATGTTGCTGAAGTGGTTAAGGGGGTCTGGCTGGTCACGGCTTCCAAAGGATGCCAAATCCTTAATAATAATTATACAATAATAACTCTCAAATGTCGGACCAGATAGTGTAAAAGCCTTCATAGGATAATCTTACCTACACATCATAACACACACACACACATAGACACACACACACACACACACACCATAGCACACAGACACACACACCATATCACACAGACACAGACACACACACACACACACACCATAACATCATAGCATAGCCACACATCATAACACTAACCAACACAGTCCACCTGGCCAGGCTGAGATGCGGACACCATCCAGCTCTCCTGAGCTATCAGAAGAGACTGGATGACTCCGTCGTCGACACCTGCCCGGGATGTAACACAGCACCCCATACCATTAAACACATCATAGAAGACTGCATTTCACACAACCACTTACGCCAACAACACAATCTACACTCAATGAGAGCTCTGTGGGAAAGCCCGATCGTGGCCATGGCCTTCCCCAGGGACTCGGGGCTGTTCGGCCAGGCAGCTTAGGGAACAACAACAACAACAACAACAACACTAACCAACACTACAACACACACACTATACCACATACACATTCCATATTACACACACACCAAAATATACACACATACCAAAACAAATACACACACACAATGTTGCATACACACACCACCATAGTACACACACCATAACACATACCACAACACACATACCATAATATACACACACGCTATAACACACATGCATGTCATAACATACACACACACGCTACAACACACACACACACATACAGCATACACGTACTCATACGTCATAAAACCCACATACACTATAACACGCACACACACTCCATAACAGACACACAACACACACGAACCACCGACGAGACAACACCTCCGCACCCACGCTCCCGAAAATCAGCTGATCTAGCAAGCTGTTTACAGCGCTCGTCAAATAAACTCACCTAAACTTGAGTATAAGGATATTTTGTGTTGTCCTGTATTATAATGCAGTATTAAAATAATTTGAGATTAAAATCAAGTGAGGATATTTCGAGTGATAAAAATAATTCAAGCGAGTGTGAATGCGAGTGGATGTAAACAAAATATGGCTGACTTTGATGGATTTGAAGTCGGTGAGACCGAGGGCATTCTAGGGAAAATTATACGTGAGCTGAATGACATTAAAAGGTGGAAGGAGGATATGCAGGAGTGGAAGGTGAGTGTTAGTTCACAGATTGAGGCTATATGTTCAATATGTGGTGCTCAGGCTGGGGACATCGAGCCTGGACAAGATTTGAGTCGGGCTAGCCTAAAAGAAATTCAAACTCATATGAGGCAACTCCGGGACGAAAATGAAGCTTTAAGATTGCAACTTGAAGAATACAAAGGGCAAACCAAGGAAATGAAAACACATGTGGAGGAGATTAACGAGAAACACAATAAATGGGTTAATGACGAAGGAGGAAAAGTGAAGGAAGTGGCAATGAAGGAAATCATGGAGGAACACAAGAAACAATCAGAAAGGGAAAATAAAGATTTAGAATCAGTGGTAGTAAAAGCTATGAGGAGAAATGAACAGGTCCTGCGTGAAACAATAGATATAAATAAGTGTATTATTGTATTTGGGGATATAGAGGAACATATTATTGAGAGGAAAGCTAGGGATAAGGAAGAAATTAATAAGGTAAAAACATTGATCAAGCATGTCGATGAAGAAGGAAACAACTGGAGAGATGATATTGAAGAAGTTAGGAGAATGGGTAAATATAGTAAGGGAAACACAAGGCCAATGAGAGTGCAGTTTAGGTCTAGGGTAACAGTGGATGCAATAATGAACGTAACATGGAGACTTAACTTGACCAGCAAGTTTAAGAAAATTACAATTAGAAAAGACATGAGTACAAAGGAGTACAAAGGAGTACAAAGGAGTACAAAGGAACAACAGATCCAGTGACCCTTCTAGGTTGCTTGTCCTCCAAAACACTGAGGATCAAGTGTCCAAACAGTGGTTTAGAGTGGGTAAGGGAACATTGGAAAGGGAATTACTGCCCTGGAACTAATGTCCGTGGCAGGATTAGGAAGTTAGTAGGGGACAGATGGGTTAGTATTGAGGATCGAAACATAAGAAAGGAATTGCAAACCGAGGCAAATGTAAAGAATGGAGAAAGGACGAAAGAAGACGACAAGAAGTTTTTCTGGAGAGTGTGGGAGGGAAAACTCAAGAAATGGTATATAAAGCGAAGGGACGAAGTAAGGAGGGAAAGGGAGATGGTGCGGGTGACGGGGGAGAAGGCAGAGAGAGGGGAGGTGGAGATAGAGAGAGAAACAGTCCAAGTGGAGGCAGAGGGAGGGGAGGTGGAAACGGAGCGAGAAACAGTCCAGGTGGAGACAAGAGAAGAGGAGACAAGCTAGGAAATAAATTGGGAGGGGTACGTACAAAAAAGAAAGGAACGGGCAGGGACGAGAAAAATAGGGAAACGCTAAGTTCATGTATACAAATATTGATGGGTTAATTTCCAAAAAGATTGAGTTTGACGAATATGTAAAGAGAGAGAGGCCCGGGGTAGTATGTTTGACTGAAACTAAGCTTAACCAGGAGGTAGACACGAATATAATTAGTTGTGCAGGATACATTACATGGAGAAGAGACAGGTTAGGAAAGCTAGGAGGAGGAGTGTTGATCATGGTAGATAATAAAATTACTGCTAAAGAATTAAAACTTGGTGATAGCATTGCTGGAGTGGTAGCAGTTGAAATTGAGGATAATGATAGGTCAAAATTGGACATTGTATCAATTTATTTACCTCCTAAGACTAAATCTTGGAGCAACGATGAATATAATGAATTAATTTTGGAAACCTTGCGTATGTTAGAAATTATTTGTAAAAGGAAAAATAGGCTTATTCTTGCAGGGGACTTTAATTGCGGGGAGGTGGATTGGGAATGTTTGGATGCGGGTTCAAATGAAAATACTTGGGGTAGCAAATTTCTTGAACTAACAATGGGGTATCTATTAACACAACACGTTATGGAAAATACAAGATTTAGAGGAGGTGATGAACCATCAAGACTTGACTTATTATTCACCAAAGACCCCCAAGAAATAAAGAACCTAACATATTTGAGTCCCATGGGAAAAAGCGATCATGCAGTGATTGAATTTGAATTGACAGTGGAATTTCTGGAAGGCAGAGAGGAGGAACATAGGGAATATAGACTAAATTATAGTAAGGCGGATTATGAATCATTACGAGGATACTTTGCAAATATAGATTGGTCATTTATTGAGCAAGAACAGAATATTCAGGTAAAATACACCATGTTACTAGACATTTACAGGGAGGGGGTAGATAAATATGTACCAACATTTAAGGATAGAAACCTGGCTAAGGAGAAAGAGTGGTTTAACATGCGATGTCACATTGCCCAGAACAAAAAGGACTCTGCATGGAATAAAGTGAGAAGGAGACACACTGAGGAAAAATGGAATGAGTATAAGAATGCTAGAAACAACTATGTCAAGACTATAAGAGAGGAGAAAAAGAACTTTGAAAAAAATATAGTAAACAAATGTAATAAAGAACCCAAACTGTTCTATAGTTATATCAACGGCAAAACAAAAATAAAGGACAAAATAACAAAGCTTAGGGTAGAGGGTCAATTATATGAAGACACAGTGGGTATGTGTGAAATTATGAATGATACATTAACATCCGTGTTTGTGGAGGAGGATGACTATGTAGAACCTGTGGTGGAATAGAACGAGATACAGGGACTAGAGTCGATAGAAGTCAACAAGGATGAACTAAAATCATTGTTGGAAGAATTGGACGTGAGAAAATCTATGGGCCCAGATAACATTGCTGGATGGGTATTAACCTGACAAGCGCGATATAGACCTAGGTGCTAGGGTAGTTATTTGTGCATTTCTAGCCCTGGATTCTGACAGAATTCGTTATATTTACAATATAAACCATTATTTGTTTTCGGTATGCTTTTATTTTACATATATGATGTATATATGAACCTTCAAGAGTGCTAAAATAAGTGGGAAAAGCATTTGGGTGGTGAAAAACGAAGATATTGGCCACCCGGTCATAATCTCAGGCGAGAGAGCCACAGGCAGCCCTCCCCTCTCGCTGTCTGGGAGTCAACTGAGACGAGCGGGGCGGTGTGTGCCGGTGTCTGGGTGTTGCATAACGATCTTTTATGCAACCCACTTGTGCTACATTATCGCGGGAGAGAAAAATAACCGATAAATGATGATAATAAGTGGATAAATAGGTGATAATTGAGGAGGGGGGGAGGGGGGAATAAGGTGGAGAAGGAGGGGAGGGGGAGGGGTGAGAAACACATGGATGAGTACTAGAGGGGAATTATCTCACCTAGAGACAAAATCCTTTGTTTTGATGGGCCCTTTTTTTTTTTTTGGAAGGCTTTTTTTATGGTCTTGCTTCCGTGAGGCCTATCGCGTTCCCTATAGGAAGCCTTCCGTGAGGCCTATCGCGCTTGCCGGGTTAAGAGAATGTTCTGAACAACTAGTGAGACCTATTTTTAATATTGTTCAACACTCATTAAACAAGGGGGAACTTCCCTTAGAATGGAAACAAGCAAATATAACTCCAATATATAAAAGTGGAAATAAAGAAGACCCGCTAAATTGTCGACCGGTATCCTTAACGAGTGTTATATGCAAGCTTTGTGAAAAGATTATTAGAAAAAGATGGGTGGGTATGTTGGAGGAGAGGGAAATAATTTCAAGCAAGCAGTTCGGGTTCAGAAAAGGTCATTCGTGTACCACAAATTTGTTGAGTTACAATGATAGGGTAATTGACATTGTACAAGGGAGGGAGGGGTGGGTAGATTGTATTTACTTAGATTTCAAGAAGGCATTTGATAAGGTGCCTCATAAGAGATTGTTGTGGAAGCTCAGGACTGTGGGGCGGGTTGAGGGAGTATTATTAACACCTTACGAGCGGCCTATGCGGTTTATTTATGTGTACCGCACAGCGGGGTGTTTTTAGCCAAAATAGGGCTGTTTACGTGATCATTTTCATGCCTAAATAAGACCCAGAACGTAAAACAAGTACCTATCCCTGAAAGGGCATAAACAGAGCTTTCGAATGACACCATAACGATCCTTGTATGATGGATAGTTTTCTTGCAATAACCGTGCAACGCGAGTGCAAAAAGCAGGTAATTCGGTACTTTCAGTGCATAATTGAGTATGTAGCGAGTGAGAGAGGGAGGAGGGAGCTGAGATTTGTGTCAGTAGGTTCGCCGCGGTGGTCTGGAGCAGTCATACGCTCGCTAGTCTCCTGCCACCACTTGTCTCTCTCTCTCAGCCACATTACGTGCTGAAATTGCCACTCGAGTTATGTCGAGCGCCGCCACATAGTCCAGCTTTATTTAACTCGACTTATGTTGCTCGCCGCTAAATAAGGGTTAAAGTGGATGGAAAACTATTTAATTGGGAGGGAAATGCGAACAGTAATAAAAGGAAAGTTCTCCTCGTGGAAAAGGGTAAAAAGCGGAGTGCCTCAAGGATCGGTGTTGGCCCCAATCATGTTTTTGGTTTTCATCAACGACCTTCAAATGGGAATAGGCTCATATATATCTATGTTTGCTGATGATGCAAAATTAATGAAGCATATTACAAGTAGGAGTAGTTGTGAAGAATTACAGAGAGACCTAGATAAGTTATATGAGTGGAGTCAAACTTGGAAAATGGAATTCAACACGAGTAAGTGTCAGGTTCTTGAGATGGGAAAAAGTAAATATAGACCTTCTTGGGGATATAAAATAGGAGATGAAATCATTAGTAAAGCTGTGAAAGCAAAAGACCTAGGGGTAGTTGTGGCAGACAGCTTGTCACCTGAACAGCATATAAATAAAATAACTGGTGAAACCTATGCAGTGTTGACTAACATGAGAATAGCTCTGAATTATTTAGATGAAGAGATGTTAGCAAAAATAATAGGGACAATAATACGACCAAGACTGGAGTATGCAGCAGTGGTGTGGTCTCCACACCTTATAAAACATAATAAAACACTGGAAAGAGTTCAGAGAGTTGCCACTAAGATGATAGCTAGCCTTAGAGACCTGCCTTATGAGGAGAGATTGGAGAGGCTAAAGCTGCCAACGCTGAGGGAGAGGAGAGAGAGAGGTGACATGATCATGATGTTTAAGTGTGTGAAAGGTTTTGAGAAGATCGACAAGGGAGATTTTGTGGTGAGGGACGAGGGAAGAACCAGGGGTCATGATTGTAAGTTGAGGAAAGTTATATGTAAGTCTGATATAAGAAAGTTCAGCTTCCCGTATAGAAGCATTGAGTGTTGGAATAAGTTGGATGGGGGGGGGTGGTGGGAGCAAGAAATATCCAAACTTTTAAAGCAAAATTGGATAAATGTAGAGAGAGAGACAGGACAACACGAGCTTAGGCTCAAATCCTGTATACTACAATTAAGTGAGTACAATTAGGTGAGTACACACACTATAGCATACAGACACACACACACACACACACACACATCCTGAAACACATACACACACCATAACACACACACACACATACTTACACCATAACACACACAACAACAACTATAATACGCACACATCATAACACAAATCTATACACCCTAAAACAATACACACCGAAACATACACAATGTATAAGGACCACAAATAGTCCATAACAGACATACACTCCATAACACACACACCACACGCATGGTAAAACACACTTACAGCATAACACACATACACTAAATATCTACTTATTCAGGAAAATCCACCTTTCCTGGGGAGCAGTAGCGAGCCACGCACAATATCTATCTAGTTAACCCTTTCAGGACAATGACGCTTTTTCGCTATTATTTGCCTAACATCAGACATTCTGACGGTTTATAATACATTGCAGGCTGGCTATTGCTCGCCTAGAACAAACATTGACACCTGAATGTAACGAAATGTCAGATAATCACCAACAATTTAGCTTGGAAGAGACTGGGGGACATTTTTCGTAGCTTTAAAGGGGTCCTTATTATTATTTAACAACCTCAACAATAACAACAACAACAACAGTGCCTGGCTGCTCGCTATCACATTCCAGGATTTAATAAACTTCTAAGTTGGGGTAAGTTGTTGTAAAATTGTCCAACTAATGGGGCAAATGGGGGTCTGGGGAAGGATATACATTTGTTTTGTGTAAAACCCTATTTGGTCCAAGGTGGGTGTTCTAAGACTTCTTTTGTGCTCCATTAGTTTGGAGATTTTAAGACATTTCACCCCACTCGTTTGGTGATAATAAGACGCATCACCCTATTCAAGAGCCATTTTTGTTCCGGGTTAGCCAACAGAGCCTGTAACTTAGAATAATTTGTCTATAAAACAAGGTACAATTGAACTTGAGGGGGGTCTGGTTTGGTATTTTTCAGTTTAATAAAAGTATGGCAATACTTTATTTTTAACCCCTACTGTACCATAGGGTACAGTAACAAAAGTCCTCCCCCCCCCCCCCAGGCCCAGGCAATGTGGCCAAAATGGTAAGATATAACAACCTTCCACCTCAAAAGATGGTGGAATACTGGCTCTCCCAGCCTGTAGAGACTTGGATATAAGGTGATAAGTGTTGCCAACTCTAGAGCAGTGCTCAAACGGTCGTGGTGTCAGGCACTGTCTGATACTGGCAGTTACAAGGAAAGTATATTACTGACGGCTCTCTGCCTTCGCTGGGACTGGGGAGTGATTTATCTACTGATGGCAGAGAGCCGTCCTGGAACTGAACGGGTAAACATATGGGACAAACTAAAATAGTTTGCTAAAAAATTGTAAAAACAAGCAAAATCCTCCATATTAATTAAACAAAATTACATAATAACCCACAAGTCGTCGGACCAGATAGTGTTAAGGTGGTTTGGGGGGAAATGTTAAAACACTTTTGTTGCAGTTACTTTACAGGTAGGCTATGTCCTGGAAATATACTGGAATTATTTGCCCACTAAGTCCTGTGGAGATGTGTGTGAGTGATCAGGAGCATTGCAGACCCCAGTCCGCTCTCCGGCAAGTATGCCGCAGCACTGAGGCTCTGTGGTAAGGTCTCGCAAGACATATTCAGTGCTACCAAATCCAAATGTAGTGGAACAGTGCTAATTATTAGCAAATATTGCTGATGTCTCTAGTAATGCTGTGGGGGATCCCCGCTAGCTAGGGAGCATGTTCTGGTGTTATTTGAAATATCTTTTCTTTTGGTGTTTTACTGCAAACAATTAATTTCATTCAGGCACTTGCTTAAGCAATCAGGAGTGCCTAAATGAGCCCTTTTATAGTGGAATATCCCCCGCACTAATTGGGTTACGGTAGAAGGGGTGTCTGGGGTGATGTTTGTGTAACTCGAAGGATAGGGGGTGGGGTGGAGGGGTAGGATAAGCCTCTTCAATATATTTCCAATCTGACCAGTCAGATGATAGCCTGTTCCATCCCACCTCAGCAAACTTTCATCCGTTAATCTTTTTATCTTTCTACCTCTTTCTTTAGCTCCATCGCTAGGCTCCCATTTTGTTGCTTTAGTTGTCTTACCTTCCACGCCTTTCAAAAGGGCAATAGTAAAACATAGTTTGTCTCATCAGCTCCTTTCCTCTTAATATTTCATTACAATCTCTCTTTACCCGTCGCAGTGTTGCATCTCTCTCACTCTTCTACCGTTACCACAATAATCATTGTTGTTCCGTATATCTCTCATCCTTTACGGAGAGTGGGGGGCACCCCGCCTTTCAACACACTCCTATCTCTATGTTGTCCAACTCTCTATCCCGAGCATGAACCAATTTTCGCGATCATTCTTCAACTGATCATGCTAGCTTTGGAACTCACTCCCTCAATCTGTATTTCCCTCTTCCTATGACTTAAACTGCTTCAAGCTCCATGTGTCCAGATATTTGGGCTCTTAACTTCCATCGAATTTAACTCTCTGTAACTCAACTTTGGAGGAGACACTTGTTTCAGGCAGCTTTACCTTTTCTTTCCTTTATTCATATAAAAAAAAAAAAAAAAAATCATGCACACTTTATAGTAATTCCACAAGGCTTTCCACTGTTCGTAGAGAGCAGGTGCGATCTATCTATATTGTTTTTCGAGTAAACCCTTTAACCCCTAAAGTACCAGAGACGCACGTTATGCGTCGACACTGTATGTAACGCTAAACCTCACAGCCGCATAGGGTGCGTTGCGGTTAATTACTCCGGTCCTATGGCACCTAGAGGGCTCAGATGTGTATGGGAACTGCGTAAGTATCCCACGCAATTAGGCCCAATTGCCCATGGTTGAAAACCCTCTAATTCCAGCTGAGTGCGCGTGAGCGCGCAAACACGTGTTTTTGCATATTTTTGCCTACCCATTTCTCCATGTTAATTCCGACTTTCAGGTGCCCCGTAGGAACCCTTAATGACATAGGGCATCAGTTTTTCTATGTTTTTTCCTTCATTTCTAACCCATTCCAGGTGTTTTCTGGAAACAAAACATTTGTTGACAACCTGCCAGGCCTGGAGTGTACATTTATATTATATTGCCTGGTGCTCAGTGAATTAAGGGGAGGTTGTTTGTTTTGTTTGGACCCCATTCTACTTTAAGTTTAGCCTCATTAGTTTTGAAATTTTAAGACATTTGATTCGTTAGTTTGTTAATCTAAGACTTTGTGTGTCATTTATGTGTCTATTTTTTCTTGACGAATAGGACAGTGTTTCTCCTAAAACATGTACAAAGTTATCTTGAAGGGGGTCTTGCGAATATTTCTTTAAGCTTAATGCAGGTCTTGGAAGAAAACTAAAGACAATATAGTATATATAAGTACATGAACAACTAATACATATCTCCCCCTTAAGGGGCTAGTGGCTATTTTGTTTGTTTTTGGTCCATTCATTCATTTATTCAATTTTTTTTTTTTTAGTTTCCACTAGACCTCCATCAAGCATGATATAATTAACCCTCTAGATCCCATTTCAATATAAATTGTACATTTTTCGGAAGAAATATATCCTGACCGAAGGCTGGTTACTTCTAAAATTACAGGCTCGCTATCGCTGGCCAGGAACAAAAATCGACACCTAAATGGCACGAAAGGTCTTAATATTGATAAATATATGTGTCGAAAAGTCTTAAAATCGACAAACCTATGGAATAAACGTCTTAACATCTCAAAACTAATATGCTAAACATGAGGGAGAAGGGGATCTATAACAAGCGAGTACCTCCCCCTTATGGCTTTTTCATTATTTTCTGGTAAACATCAAATGCTCTTGAACAGACTTTGTTTCAGAATGATTTGGCTTAATATTAGTTGTAGGTACAGTCAAAACCAATAGTTCACCGAAAACCTTGATGATAATTTGTGTGATTACTGGAGAGGACATTATCTCCATCTTTATACAACTTGGAAGAAAGAGTAGCCTACTTGTTACCGGCTATTATATTACTGGAGAGAGGAACATTAACTCCATCTTTATACAACTTGGAAGAAAGAGTAGCTTACTTGTTACCGGCTATTATAAACATGTGATGGATGTTAAGGTAATATTATGGTAACTTACTTGTTACCGGCTATTATAAACACGTGAGGGATGTCAAAGTAATATGATGGTAACTTACTTGTTACCGGCTATTATAAACATGTGAGGGATGTCAAGGTAATATGATGGTAACTTACTTGTTACCGGCTATTATAAACATGTGAGAGATGTCAAGGTAATATGATGGTAGCTTACTTGTTACCGGCTATTATAAACATGTGAGAGATGACAAGGTAATATGATGGTAACTTACTTGTCACCGGCTATTATAAACATGTGAGGGATGTCAAGGTAATATGATGGTAACATACTTGTTACCGGCTATTATAAACATGTGAGGGATGTCAAGGTAATATGATGGTAACTTACTTGTTACCGGCTATTATAAACACGTGAGGGATGTCAAAGTAATATGATGGTAGCTTACTTGTTACCGGCTATTATAAACATGTGAGGGATGTCAAGGTAATATGATGGTAGCTTACTTGTTACCGGCTATTATAAACATGTGAGGGATGTCAAGGTAATATGATGGTAACATACTTGTCACCGGCTATTATAAACATGTGAGGGATGTCAAGGTAATATGATGGTAATATACTTGTTACCGGCTATTATAAACATGTGAGGGATGTCAAGGTAATATGATGGTAACTTACTTGTCACCGGCTATTATAAACATGTGAGGGATGTCAAGGTAATATGATGGTAACTTACTTGTTACCAGCTATTATAAACATGTGAGGGATGGCAAGGTAATATGATGGTAACTTACTTGTTACCGGCTATTATAAACATGTGAGGGATGTCAAGGTACTATGATGGTAACTTACTTGTTACCAGCTATTATAAACATGTGAGGGATGGCAAGGTAATATGATGGTAACATACTTGTTACCGGCTATTATAAACATGTGAGGGATGTCAAGATAATATGATGGTAACTTACTTGTTACCGGCTATTATAAACATGTGAGGGATGTCAAGGTAATATGATGGTAACTTACTTGTTACCGGCTATTATAAACATGTGAGGGATGTCAAGATAATATGATGGTAACTTAAAATTACTCGGTTAATCTTTGGCGAACTTATAACTCTGACTGTACATTGCTATCAAGATAGTAACTTACCTTGATTCTTCGCCTCGTGAAAGTTCTTGAGTGTGTTGAAGTTGTCCACTGCAAGGTCCCCCCCATGGTCTTGACATGCTTTGCGGGCCTCACACCACTTCACCCAGGTGTTGTTGTAGTAGTAACAGTTGTCTTCAAATATCTCGAAAGGCCCCACACATGGGTTGTCTGAAACAAGTCCAACAATAAATACATTAATTCCGTTAGATGATATGTTAACTCCTTCAGTACCACAGACCCATGTTCATTATATTCTAGTTATCTATAGATTATTATTTTTAGTTTAGGAAGAGCATGTGGGAGTCATATATTCATAATGCATCATTGCCAATACCTTTGGTTTATAGTTATTATTTCTAAGAAATATATAGCCTTATCGTACTGCTTGGGTTAATGTTGTTCTGGTATTGTAATTCTTTATGATGACATTTTCAATATAGTCTGGTTCAGGTTATTTTATTGATTTATTTTATTTTATTTGTGATCTATATTCCAACTACTCCCTCTCCGGCATAGGCTGAGAGCCTGTACATTCAACACGCTGAAGCCTGTGAGGTCTTGTTCCAGTCTAGGGAGTGAGACATGTGAAGCACCAACTAACGGCTCTTTTATTTTTATTTTGTTCTCTATATTCCAACTACTCCCTCTCGGGCATAGGCTGAGAGCCCTTACAATCCACCGCTTAACACGGTGAAGCCCGTGAGGTCTCATTCCAGTCTGGGGAGTGAGACATGTGAAGCATCCATTCATGGCTCGAAGCAGCTCCATCTCTGAAGCCCCTGGTTGCTTCGTTCAAGTGCTTCACTGTCTCACCCTCCAGACTCAGACCCTCACTCTCAGAATGCCGCCTATTGAGCAGTGAACTCACTAGGCATTGTCCCCCTGTAGTATATCTTTGAATATGGGAATATTCAGACAGTGCTATTTAATCAGGGAACAATGAGGTTATTTTTTTGGCATTTCGGTGGGCTTTGTGGTAATGCACTGATACTAGGTACAGCACAAATTCAATCCCAATAATATCTTCCCATTGACATATCGGGATTTGACAGCACACATTTCATCCCATCCGGGTCCATTGGATTACCAGTCCAGTGGCAAGACCACTCCAACACACCTCCCCTTAGCATAGGTTATATTTTTCAGATTAGGAAGGACATACAGTACTTAAAAGATTAACAGTTTTTCTTCTTTTATAACTACACCGTAAAAACGTTCAACCACACAACACATAGTTTATAACAAAACTGGTTGTTGTTGTTGTTGTTGTTCCCTAAGCTGCCTGGCCGAACAGCCCCGAGTCCCTGAGAAAGGCCATGGCCACGATCGGGCTTTCCCACAGAGCTCTCATTGAGTGTAGATTGTGTTGTTGGCGTAAGTGGTTGTGTGAAATGCAGTCTTCTATGATGTGTTTAATGGTATGGGGTGCTATGTTACATCCCGGGCAGGCGTCGGCAACGGAGTCATCCAGTCTCTTCTGATAGCTCAGGAGAGCTGGATGGTGTCTGCATCTCAGCCTGGCCAGGTGGACTCTGTCCTCGCGAGGAAGGGAGTATTCGGAAGGATGGATTTCGGGAGGTCGTGCATGCAGCTGTGTGTTGTCTGTGAGTGAGTGGATGGATCGGTGAGAGATATGAGTATGGATGTGCTTCTGGAAGTTGGTTCGGGGTGGGCAGGGAGGGAGAGAGAGGACAATAATTGTGTGTGATACCGTGTGCTGGGTGTTGTTTTGATATTTCTTGGTGTCTGTGGGTGTGTTGCCATGTAGTTTAGTGGGTGGTCTTGGTTCGTGGAGGCTGCTGCCAGGAATTGAGTGCCTCTCATGTCCAGATGGTCTTTGACTTTGAGGATTTTGGTTTCTTGATGTAGGTGATCTGTGGGTGCAGTAGCTGTTCAGCCTGTAATGATCTTCAGGGCTTTGTTTTGAATAGTCTGTAAGGTCTTATGATGTGTTTCAGCTAGGTTAGAAGCCCAGGCTGGGTTTGCGTATTCCATCACTGATCTTATGTATTGTTTATATACTGTGGTGGTAGTTTCTTTGTTGTGTCCAAATTTTGTGTGAGCAAGTGACCTGAGGGCGTTAAGTCTGGGTGTCAGTTTCTTTTTAATGTTTGTGGTGTGCTGTTTGAAGGTCATATGAGTATCATATGTTACTCCTAGGATTTTGGGTGTGTGTGTATGTGTTAGGGGTGTGTTGTTTATGGTGAGTTGAGGGATGTATTTGTGTTCTCCTGTCCAACTTGTGAGCAGGGTTGCGGTGGATTTGGCTGGGGCTAGATTAAGTCTGTTTGTAGTGCACCAGCCATGTAGTGTGTTGAGATAGGGTTGAAGGAGATCTGTTGCTCTTTTTGGGTCATGGTGTGTGCATGTCAGTGTTATGTCATCTGCATAGGAGGCTAAGTTTATTTGGGGCATATTGGGTGTAGTTATATCGTGCATGTACAGATTGAAGAGTGCGGGCGATAGGACGGATCCTTGTGGGACTCCGTTTGGAAAGTTTCTGATTTTAGATGACTGACCGGCAAAAGATACGTGTGCACATCTGCCTGCTAGGAAGTTGGCCAGCCACCTTTTTGTGTTGTTGTGCATGTTTGTGTTGTAGATTTTGTTTGTTAGGTTGTGGCGGGGGATGGCATCGAAGACTTTACTAATGTCGAGTGTGGCTAATAGTGATGGTCTAGCTGAGTTGATGCCGTCGAAAGCTCTTTGTGTAAGGTCTGTGAGAAGAGTGTTTGTGGAGTGCAGTGGCCTAAAGCCATGTTGTGTTGGAGCTAGGGGTAGGTCAGGTGTAATTAGTTGTAATACTAGGCGTTCCATGACTTTGGAGGGGGAGCAAAGGAGTGTGATGGGGTGGTGCGAGGAGGGTAGCGTGGGGTCTTTGTTGGGTTTGGGGAATGCGATGATGATGCCATGCTTCCAAATGTCTGGTATTGTGTTGTGTGAATAGCTGTAGTTTGATATGTTAGTGAGTGCTTGTATGCCTTGTGGTCCCAGGTGTCTGAGGTGTATGTTGCTTATGTTGTCTAGGCCACAGGCGGGTGAATGCTTGAGATTGTTGATGATATGCTTTGTCTGGTGATTGGTGAAGGGTGTATAGTCAGGGTCTGTGGGGAATTGTCTCTTACGTCGGATGACACGTCGGTCGTCTTTGTGAGGTTTTAGGTTGCTGACATGTGAGAAGTGATTGATGAGAGTGTTTGCTTGTTGTTTACATGAAGGAGTAGAGTCTGTTGTTGTGATTGCAGCATGTGATTGTGTTGTGTTGCTGTTGGAAAGTGTGATGCTGTTTAGTGTTTTGTAGAGTTTTTTGGGGTTTGTTTTGTGATCAAGTGTTTGTAGGAAGTTATTCCAATTTAGTTTTTGTTGTTCTTGTATTTTGTTGTTAGTTTGGGTGTTGAGTGCTTGGATTTGTTGTGTGATGTCTTGTGTGGGGGGTGCTGGGGAGTGTTTCAGTATGTTGCATTGTCTGATGAAGTTTTGAATTTCTGGTGTGAAGTTGGGGTTGTGTCTTTTTCTGTTACCTCTTGGAATGTGTTTCTTGTCAGCGTTTTGGATAGTTTTATTGAGTATGTGTACAGCATTGTTGATGTTAGTGATGGGTGTACTGTTTAGAGTTGTGAAGTATTGTTCTGCCTCATTTGTGAATGCTTCCCAGTTAGCTCTTTTATAATTGGTGTATGTGTGTTTGTGGCTAGCTGGGGTGAGTCTGGTTTTGGTGGTGATAATGATCGGGAGGTGGTCAGAGCCTAAGGTTCTGACCACCCTCCAGGATGTTGTGGGGGCGAGTTCTGGGGAGCAAAAGGTGATGTCTGGAGATGATGGGTTATAGAGGGCTTGGTGAGGAATATGGGTATGTTGATGGATGGAACTGGTAAACATATTTAGTATAATAATTATTGTGTTGCGTGATAATTCACTCTTTATTCAGGTTTTCTGTAAACATGAATGATACATATTATACATTTGTTCTATAATGAATATCATATCATTTATTTTCCTAAAATGTGCTCAAATAAACACTCATATCTATAAATATTCGTAGAAAACTAGCTATTTGGCCTAGGAAGTTCAATGTGGCATATTTATCTTTATTATGCCGTAATTGATCTCAATCAATGGGGGCATGCGCCGTAACAGCGCGTGGCCGACCTCACCCACTGATGCCACCTAAGGGGAACCTTCCAGGATAGCCTTCGGGCAGCTACCTTGTCCATATTAAGTATTCCATCTCATTTAACCGACTTCCTCAAGCCATGATTTCCGTGGTCTTCCCAACGGCCTCAACCACTCAGGTTGGTCTTCTGTAGAGACCACCTGGTGACCGGGATCAGCTTCGGAGAGGCGAACAACTATAGCCGAAGTTGGCGTTCACGAATTATGCAACTAATATGTCTTGATTCAGTTTTAAGGAGTAGTTGCTTGTTTTATACGCGATTGTACCAGCGACAACCCATGATCCTGCGGAGACATTTAGTACCAAAGGAGTTGATATGTTTCTTCAAAACACTACTGAGTGTTCATGTCTCACAGCCATACAGTAAGACAGGGAGCACCAGTGTCTTGAAGATCCACAACTTAGTACTTCTTCATAGGTATCGACAGCACCATATACTTTTGTTGAGTCAATCCATAACACCCCATGCTAAGCTGAGGCGACGATTTACATCATGGCCCAAATCACCACTGTTGTGGATTACGCTGCCAAGATATGTAAACTTATCAAAGATCTCAAAGTTCTCACCACATGTATGAACAGATTGAACGGCATCATCCAACAAGTTGGCAAATGCTTGGACTTTGGTCTTAGCTCAAGAGACCTTTAGAACTAGCGGACCTAGGATCACTGTGTCATATACAAAATCAAGATCTATGATTCTGAAATTGCCAAGATCTACATGCTGCCGATGCTATGTATCATCAGTCTGGTAATGTGAACTTTAGAACAATGAAATAAGTCCCTGAATGCTTTCGAAGTGACGCTGCTCAATCCTCCAAGAGAAGGAAGGTTGGGCGGCCCATTGCTAGCGAAAGGGAGCAGGCTTTCTTGAAAGTGGTTGACAACCTTGAAGCGAATGATGAAGAACTTACCACTGTTCAAGATCTCATTTCACAAATGGCCAATGTCCTACAGAATTCTGAGATTGAGCCATATGGACAAACACACCATGAAAGAGAAACTCAAAGAATATTTTGGAGACAAAATTGTCATCACCGAGATCAATGGGAAGAAAAACATCGTCACATTTCGACAAAAGGCTGCTTCAATTATAAGTGACTTTTTTAGTCAACCCAAAACTTCTGATACTGAGGCTGAAAAACTTTGGTTGATCGAGACAGCGGCAAAACTGGTAAAGTCTGACATAAAGACAGTAGTTCAAGACAAGGACATTTACCCTACCTCCATTGAAATGTCTTCTGTTGATATGACTTGTGCATTCTTGCCCAACTCTTTGCAAAAAAATTTGGACTGTCTTTTGGTCGGAACGGACAAGGATCTCAAGTCTCTAAGAGTGTCTTCAATTGGACAAGCAGTAATGAAGGCAACTAGGCCCAGAGTTCTTATAGCCCCATTGCAGTTAGGCCTAGGTGTGCAATTGCACTCACACTTTGCTTCTCATTATCTCATAGACACATTATATAAGCATGGCTTTTGCAGTAGCTGTAGTGAAATTCAGAAGTATGAAAGGTGTGCTGCTACTCAGAGTGGGACGGATATACCAGGTTATTATACTAGGCCATTTCATCCAATATGCTGCAGATAACATGGACCACAATGTGCGAACCCTAGATGGTAGTGGTACGTTTCACGGCATAGGCATCGTTGCCAACATTACCCCAAAAGTTAAAAGCGCATCTATAATAAGACGAATAACTGTGACTGCAAGTGATATATCCCAGGTTGGAAAGATTGATATTCGACACTATGTGGCCCCAACGTATGGAATGAAAAAGCTCGAGTACAGGAAAATCCTGTTATCTGGGATGAAGTCACAAGAGGAACTGGCCCATGTGGATCTGTTGTGGAAAACAACCTTTCCAGTCAGACCACAGAGACCAGGCTGGTCAGGTTTCATGCAACTAGTCTCCAAAGGAGACCATCCTGGTGTATCATCGGTAAGGTTATTGCCAATGATTGACATGGATCCCGGAGACCTGACGTGCATATACTCCACTTTGTGTTTTGTGCTTGAGCATTCCAGTCGTTATGATGTTACTCCAGTGATCACCTTCGATCAGCCACTCTGGTGGAAGGCTACTACCATCCTGGAAAACGAGAGGGAAGGAAGTCCACTCCAATCAATTATACTGAGACTCTGAGGCTTCCACATGCTCATGAGCTACTTGGGCTGCATTGGTCATCTGATGGAGGGATCTGGATTGAAGGAAATCCTGGAACAAGTGTTTGCCAGCAACACTGTCACTCACATAATGAGTGGTAAAGCTGTTGCCAGAGCTTTGAGGGGACATTTCCTTGTGGATACTGCCCTCCATGCAATCCTACTGGCAGATTCACTTGGCTTCAAACTGACTTCAAGCTCCCTTTCCATGGAACCTCTAGAGACCGAGGATGAATGTGGCGATGATCAGGAATTGGACGAGGAGCGACCCCTGCCATCACTGGTCACAGATGGTTCACAGGCGGAGGAATCAGCTGATAGTGATCAAGCTGAGGAATCAGCTGATACGGATCAAGGGGTACATGTCCCAGACATCATGCAGGACGTTGCGAAGATGCTCGATCAACTGATTTTAGGAGAGATATCCATGTCGGAGGTTGAATCGTCACCAACACTGAATGAAATACAAGCCTTCATTTCCAATGCGACCGACACACCCAAAGAAAGAAGGAACACTGGACAACTGGGAAAAAACTATGGTCTGAATGTCAGTCTCAATGTCTCATGGTATGGGTGATAACTTGATCAGTCTGTTGTAAACCTGGTGTCCTACGATATTTTGAGGTCAATGATGTATCTCTGTATGTCCTGTCTCATGAGGTTGGCAGATATTTATTCAGCAGAAAGGACCAAACACATTAAAATGAAGGTAGAAACTGTGGGTGACATTAGAGGTCAATGGACGGGGTAGGCCTATTTATGGTACTAGTGATTATCAACTGAAAACATTAACTTTTCCCTCCTATTAAGGAGAAACTGTAATACCACATCAGCAATTCAACAATTTATGTCGTTAGTTACAGATTTATAGTAATTATATGTACTTTTATATGTGTGTCCTAATGTCGCCAGGGCCCTAACTGTGAAATATTTTTGAATGCAAAATGAAAAATGTTCCAATACTTCGATTAATTGGGATTTTTAATATGTTATTTAGTACAGACCAAGCCCCTACATAAAGGTGGTTTTGTTTCTTTTGCAATTAGTGGTGGGGGAAACCCTAAGTTGACTGGACTATAAGTAAATATCATGGGTTAAATATGGGAAGAAGTGTGAATAGACCAAATTGGGAGTACAGGATGGGAGATAATATAATTAGCAAGGCCGAAAAAGAAAAGGATTTAGGGTTGATTATACAAGATAACTTGTCGCCAGAGAAACATATTAACAAGCTCTTTAGCGGAATGTATGCAATGGCCGGGAATATGAAAGTTGCTCTGAACAACTTGGATGAGAACATGTTAGTGAAGATTATAAAAAGTATGATTTGACCAAGATTGGAGTATGCAGCATTGGTGTGGTCCCCGCATCTTAAGAAGCATATTCACAAGTTAGAAAGAATCCAGAGAGCAGTTACTAGATTGGTTCCAAGTCTCAGAGAACTGCCATATGAAGGGAGGCTAGATAAATTATATCTACCGAGTCTAAAAGAGAGGAAAGAGAGGGGAGCCATGATAATGATATACAAATGCACCCGAGGGCTGGAGAGGCTGGATAGGGAGGATATAATAATTATGGATACAGGAATAACTAGAGGCCACAGCTACAAAGTAAAAAGACCTACCTTCAAGAACGATATCAGGAAGTTTAGCTTCCCCGATAGATGTATTGACAAATGGGATAGGCTGGAGGAGGAGGTGGTAGGGGCAAGGAACATCCATATTTTCAAGACAAAAATTGTATGAAAGTAGACTGAGAGACGGGACAACACAAGCTTAGCTCAACTCCTGTAAACTACAATTAGGCAATTAGGTAAATACAGCAAAACATCTCCTTCAGCCCTATCTCAATACATTACATGACTGGTGCACTACAAACAGACTCAATTTAGCCCCAGCCAAATCCACCGCAACCCTCCTCACAAGCTGGACAGCAGAACACGAATACACCCCACAATTCACCATAAACAACACACCCTCAACACACATACACTCACCCAAAATCCTAGGAGTAACATATGATACTCAAATGACATTCAAACAGCACACCACAAACATGAAAAAGAAGCTGACACATAGACTTAACACCCTCAGGTCACTTGCCCACACACAATTTGGACACAACAAAGAAACTACCACCACAGTTTACAAACAATACATAAGATCAGTGATGGAATACGCAAGCCCGGCCTGGGCTTCTAACCTATCTAAAACACATCATAAGACCGTACAGACTATTCAAAATAAAGCCCTAAAACTCATCACAGGCTGCACAGCTACTACACCTACAGATCACCTACGGTACTGTACATCAAGAAACCAAAGTCCTCAAAGTCAAAGACCATCTGGACATGAGAGGCACTCAATTCCTGGCAGTAGCCTCCACGAACCAACACCACCCACTACACTACATCGCAACACACCCACAGACACCAAGAAATATCAAAACAACATTCATCACACGGTATCATACACAAATACTGTCTTCTCTCCCTCTCTGCCCACCCCCAACCAGCTTCCAGAAGCACATCCATACTCATATCTCTCGCCGTTCCATCCAATCGTTCATAGACAACACGCAGCTGCAGGCACGACTTCCCGAAATCCATCCTTCTGAATCCTCCCTTCCTCGCGAGGACAGAGTCCACCTGGCCAGGCTGAGTTGCGGACACCATCCAGCTCTTCTGAGCTATCAGAAGAGACTGGATGACTCCATCCATGACACCTGCCCGGGATGTAGCACAATACCCCATACCATTAAACACATCATAGAAGACTGCATTTCACACAATCACTTATGCCAACAATATAATCTACACTCCTTGAGAGCTCTGCGGGAAAGCCCGACCGTGGCCATGGCCTTCCTTAGGGACTCGGGGCTGTTCGGCCAGGCAGCTTAGGGAACAACAACAACAATGAAAATGGCAATAATAACTGCTTTCCTCACTTTCTAACAATTAATACACCATAATAAACCCTTAAAATGAAAAAATAAATAAAAATAAAATACCTAAAAAAACAAAAGTTGTTGTTCTAAAGAATTACCAGATTTTTCCCTTTTTATCTTCTTTAACTCTCCATTTCCCTGATCTTCATAGCCCTTCCCACTATGGGCCCAGGGGAGGGGAGGGGTGATTAGCCTATAGATTGTTGAATAATGGATAAATACATCATTCCTTGCTGTGAAACAACAATATAGCCTATCAATGACAAAAATAAAGAAAATAATTATATAATACCGTATAAAAGTAAATGCTTAAACTCTTGGCTGTCACACAGTAAATATTTAGGGAAGGATGTAGTATGCGGGTGTACGGTCAAACGGTCTTCATATTTACATAGGTCGATCGCTCGCGGTTAAGTTCCCATCTATTTTGTCTGTTATTTGCCCCCTGCTGGCAATATATATATGATGATGGCAATAAGTCATGGGGGGTGATAGGGGCAAAGCCCCCCCTCAACCTATTAGGCCTATTGTATCCCACAGCAGTCAAAATAGACGGGAACATGATCGTGAGCGTCCGCATAGTGTAAATAAGGCGGGTGGTATACCCAGTACTAACTACATTCTTGCCAAAATTGACCATATTGTTAATATGCCTTTGCAAAATCTGTGTATCCCTGAAGAAAAGTAACACATGAATGTCATAGAGGCCCTATGACATTCATGTGTTACTTTTCTTCCAGGGAATTTTGTCATAATGTTCAAGCAGTTGTGAGAGTCATGACAATCTTTTCACTCTGAAACCATGCTGACCATTATTGTGTAGCTCGTTTGCTTCCATAAATTATGAGATTTTTCCTCACAGGACTTGCTCAAACATTTTAACCGCCGGCTATATAAGAACATTTTGTCATCCTGAGCAAGGATTGAACCTTAGTCAGCTGAGTGGTAGGATGGGTCGTTATCAACTGAGCTAGGCAGACGACTAGCTAAATAGAAATGGTATTACGAGAACATTTTTTAATTTTCATTTTCAAAATATACTTTACAGTATATAGCCTACTTTCTTGTATCTAAATAGACTAAAGAGACACCCTACATTTTCTTAAGTAGATATGGATATCAGAAGATTTTTTAGTGCTAAATGTACCAGTACCTGTATATAATAGATCCATTAAATATGGAAGAGGAGGTGGGGATCAGGTCAGAAGTGTGTGTAGCCTTATAAAGAGTGAAGATGTGGGAAAGCATCAAGAATTTATGGAGTGTGTGGGGAAATGCTGAGGTATGGTGATGAATTAGTGATTGCATGGGTACGGACATTGTGTAAACTAGTATGGGGGAAAGGAAGTGCACCTGATGACTGGAAGACAGGCATAATAGTCCCCTTGTATAAGGGTACCGGTAGAAGAGAATGAGGAGTGTGTGGTAATCACCGGAGAATATGTCTTCTAAGCGTAGTAGGGAAGATGTAGCGGCACAGTAGGATAGTGATCGAGAGAGTGAGAGCGAGAACGGAGAAATGGGTAGGTTTTTCTGGCCCCCTTTTCCCTCATGTTTAGCTTCATTGTTTTTTAGAATTTGAGACATTCGGCCTATTGGTTTGGTAACTTTAAGACTTACACCCAATTTCTTTGTCAATATTAAGACCTTTCGTGCAATTTATGTACTGGTATCAATTTTTTCCGGGCGAGCGATAACGAGCCTGTAATTTTAAGAGTAACGGCCGGGAAATTTTTCTACCAATAAATGTACAAATTTATCTTGAAGGGGGGTCTAATCATATGGGTGTTTCTTACAGCTGGATGGAGGTCTAGGGAGGAAACCCCAAAATAGTAAAAAAGAAAAAAAAAAAAAACAATAAGCAAATACATACGCCCATCTCCCATTCACGCAAGGGTGTGTGTTGTCCCATTGGTCATTCAATATATATATATGGCTGGAGTCATGAAAAATACAAGGAAGAGCAGTGGTTGTTGGTGTACTACTGATAAGGGATGGAAATGGTGCCTGTATTGTTGTTTGCTGACGATACAGTTCTTATGACCGATAGTGAATGGGAGTTGCAGGGTCAGATAAATATGTTTTGACCAGTGTGTGAAAAATGCAATATGAAGGTAAATGCGGGGAAGAGTAAGGTTGTGGTCTTTGCAAGGGGTGCAGTCACAGAGTGTGATGTGAGGTTAATGGTCAGGCTATGGAGAATGTCGGGTCATTTTGGCATTATGTTGAGTATGGATGAAAAAGTGTGGGAGAGGGTGCGACAGGGGAAGAGCCTTGTAGGAACGTTGAAAGCAGTTACAAGAAATAGAGTGGTCAACATGGAAGTAAAGCAGTCCTTCCATGATAGTGTGGTAAACCCGAAATTGACGTACGGGAGTGAATATATCAAATATAAATATATACAAAATATGTATTTTTGTATATTTATATTTAATATTGACAGATAACTTGAATATAAAGACGATAGTAGGGTTGGGTGGTGGCTGATAACTACCGTGTTTGATGGAGGAGCAATAATGGTTTGGTGGTTTCACAGGTACGCCACGGTAGCCTTGTCCGTTTCCTAGTCATTCAGGTGTGACTTTAACCTCATGGCACAGGGACAAGTGGTTTAATTATCCACTTTTGGTAATGCACAATATTACAAAAAATTGGCGCACGGTGTGAAACAAGTGGCAAAATATCATTCTGATCCAACTGTTTGTTCATAAGCTATTCCCGAAAAACGATGTAACACGGCCTCTGAAAACCATAGTAGTAACCTACATAAGGTGTTTCTTTAATTTAATCTCAATAGTTTATATATATATATATATTGTACAGTAGCCTATCTAGTTTTGGAATTAGGCGATTAGAAACTTAGGTGATTTTGTGTACAAAATTTCCATAATTTGAAGAAGTGCTGTGTCAAAATGGGGGGGAAATAAGAGGTTATAATGCGATTGTTTTATAAATATTATTTATAAGCTTTCCAATGATATATGAATCATCATTGTATGACCAGTAGTTTCTAAGCTGATGGCAATCAAATTACTGTATGGTATTTTGCGTTTTTAGAAAATGGCCCACAAAGTTTGGTTAGCCTAGTGTTTTTCACAAGGGTAATTGATTTGGAAATTATTCTTGTATAATTTATAATGATTTATGCATATATATTAGTCCATACAGATATACAAACAACTATACTCTTGTTTCTTTTGAGGTGACGATAAATTGAATCCCTTAGCAGCTAATTTTTTGATAGTTAATGGAAAAATATGAAACTACTGTGTCCTTGCATCATATTAATACCAAATTTATATAATTAGCACCCTATTTCACTACTAAACCTTCAAAATAACTGAGACATCTTGATGAGAACTTTTGTAATTTACCGTTAGTTGAAAATAAACAGAGTATAACTAGTATTCATTTGGTACCTGGTCCTCTCTTATATTATTAACTCAAATCCCATGTTGAGTAATCAGTTAGAGTATAGGCTACCTTCCAAGTATCTCAATTTTTTTTTGTCAGCGTAAACAATTGTCCCATTATCATTCCCGACATACTTTTCTACTACCACATCTCTACTGTCATCCTTAACTCGCCTAGCTAAGTTTAAGATTCCATTAGATTTTCTGCGTTACTCGGTTTATGACCAAATTTTCTTTGCCTTTTATAACTTTTTTATTTTTTTCAATTCACTTAGCTACCAGATATTTCTCCATGCTGCTTCCTTTTTTCCATGCTTTGAAACATCTTTTCCCCTTTATTGCATTTCCAACGGAGTCATTCCACCACTGTGAAGTCTTATGCCTGGGGGGAACCTTAGATTTATAACATAATTTGTCAATGGTAGCAAGAAGGCTACATTCAAGGAAGTTCCATTGACTGTTTACATCATTTGGTTTAGCACCCCTATTCCTAACCATTGCTCCAGTTCACTGCAAATCTATCCCTGTATTCAGATTTATTAAACAACCCTACTTTCCTTTTTGGCATATATTCCTTCTTGTGCACAGGATCTCGCCACAAGCTCAAATCACAGACTAGCTTATGTTGGGAGATACATTCTTTGCTTGGAATGATATTTACTTCCCAAACAAACTTTCCGTTTTCCCTGTTCACCAAGAAGTAATCTATCTGGCTACTAGTTCCCCCAGAACTGTACGTGATCAAATGATTCAGCTTATTCTTGAACTTAGTTGTACACACAACCATGTTGAGTGCAACACAGGACTCCAGTATATATTCGCCTTATAGATTTCTTTTTCTGTGCCCTTTTCTACCATGCAAACTCTTGTACCCATCACCACATGCTCCCACATGCCTATTCAGGTCTCCACCTACTACTGTAATATCATACTCCGAGAGGGCTGCAACGACACTGATCAAGTCGTTCCAGAAGACCTCTCTCTGCACTATGTTCAAACCAACCTGCTGATATCACATTCATAATTTGTTCATTAACTTTTAATTTCTGTACAATCAATCTTCTATTTATTCAATTTTAATCACTCTCTTCTTCAACCCTTCAGATAAAAGGACACTCACTCCTCCTTTCGCTTTTCCAGATTCATCCCCCTTCCCGTAGATCCGGCATATGTATCTTGTTTTTTCCAACTACCCACTTCGCACCACACACCCTCCATTGGGTTTTCTGGGTGCAGCATACATACACTCTTCTTCTTTCAAGCACTTCCACAAATTCCTTTGCTCTACCATTCATGTTTGAGGAAAAATTGGTCAGTACAGGTACTCCTGAATGTGCATATATGTATGTGTGTGTCTATGTTGTAGTTAGGGGTGAGGCGAGCTCAAGGTCACATATATTCACTCAGTCACTCACTGATAACGAAGTGTGGTGCAATGATGTGTGTTACATTATAGGGAGGGGGGTTATGAGAGTTGATTTTGGGTACTTGTGCGTGAGGGGAATTAAGGAGAAGCTTGTGGGGGTGCGGAAGGGGATTGGGATGAAGCCTAGTTCATCACTAGGCTGATAGGGCCTGTAGAGAATTCGATTGCATGGTGCGAACACACGGACACATATAGTTACTGGGGATTGTGGCACACAACCCCCTTGACGCAAACACGTATGAGACCATATGGCGTCACCCAGGTTTTAAGTTTTTTTATAGTGTTTTGAGGTTAAACGAAGTTAAGCAAAATAGATTTAAGGCAAATGAGACTGATTAATATTGTAGAATTTATTAATATCAAGAGGTTAATCATACTCACCCGTAGTTTATTGGTTAACCTCTTGATATTAATAAATTCTACAATATTAATCAGTCTCATTTGCCTTAAATCTATTTTGCTTGACTTTGATTAACCTCAAAAGACTATAAAAGCCTTAATACCTGGGTGACGCCATACGGTCTCATAGGTGTTTAACCCGTCCAGCCCCGGCTAGTTTTGTAATGTTTGTTCACCAGAACCCGGCCGGTTTTCAAAAAATGGTTTTATTCCAGAAACAATAGCGAATGGGTTAGGAATGAAGGAAAAACCACGAAAAACAGCTCAAAAAGCTAAAAGAATGGTCCTACAGAGCCCCCGAAAACGTATTTTACAAGAGTAAAAAATTGAAGGCAATTACCCCCAAAAAACAGGTTATTGCGCGCTCACGTGCACGCACGTGGACTTTGAGAGTTTTCAACCATCGGCACGGTTGCGTGGGATACGTACACAGTTCCCATACAAATCTGAGTCCTCTTGAGTGGCTACATCTGAGGTTACGGTCGGCGCAATTAGGGTGACGCGCCAGGCGCGTCTCTGGGGCTGTACGGGTTAATGACACAAAACCAGTTGATGCCACATGGCGTCCACATGTTTTGCGCCATGCAGTCAAATTTTGTGCAGGCCCTGTCAGCCTAGTGATAAATTAGCCACCTTCCCGATCACCTTTCACGCCCCCAGAAGCCTCTCCCTACTGCCCCCACTATCTCCTCCACCCACAAGCTCCCCAACCATCTTCCCCACCCTCCTCCCTGCCACACGACACGCGTCAGTGCGCCACCTGTCATTGTCAGTGTGTACGTCTCGCCTCAACCCTGACCACAACATTGACACACAAACATATGCACAGAAAATGAGTATTAATCGCGTGGAACGCACATATCCGCATAATATAAGCACTTGTGCTCAAACTGTAACTCAAACCGTAAATACTTTCATTACTCTCGCATAGCTCACACAGCAACAAAACTAATTAGAAGGCAGCATTGTTCTCCTATTTCAAGTTGAATGAAGCTTCGTGATCATAAGATTTGATTAAATATTCTATGTATCATATTTACAGAGATACAGCGAGTATGGTATAAGACATATTTTTGCCAATTAGGCCCTGGTGGGGTGACTGGCACGTGATTTATAGGCCTGGAGCCTAAGAGTTAATAAACTATTGCTCACCTCAATAAAAAAAATTTAACCACATGCTATGTCCAACTACATCTATTCTTACTCAATATATTATCAATCTCACTCAGTGTTCTTAGCTTCACTCTGCTCTAAGTAGGGACGTTGAGTCACCTTGTACGTCTTGCGAATGATGGTTAGAAACGGGTAATTGTGATCATCCAATATCATTGCCACTTTGACCTATTGATAACAGGCCATCCAAAATCCTACTTCTACCTGTTGATCTTGAATGGTCTCAATGCCTCTGTGAGTAAAGGTTATTCGAGTTTTAATGACTCCCATGAGCACCTGTACCTCGGTTTCACCCATTAATAACAAAATATGTCAGCATCTGTGGGCATTCCTAACCTCACTCGGTCAACTTCTTACACCCATTTCAATTTTCAACTTCATTGGTAGGTAATGTCTATCTATCTATCTATCTATCTATCTATTGCCTGACGTCGTGATCCTCGAAGGGGTGGACACGAACGAAACGCCCCCATGGACCTCTGTCCCCAGTCATTTGACGACCCTCCTCCCAACCAGCACCGCCTTCATCCATATACTTCTTCACTACATCCTTCCACCTCTCTCTCGGTTGACATCTCCCTTTCTTTCCTTCCATCTCGCTCTCGTACACGCTCTTAATTTAATTAAGTCATTCTCTCGCTTCCCATATGTTCCATATGGCCGAACCATCTCAAGGTGTTCCTTTTCACACTTTTCAGCACAATGCACATCTACCTGCACATCACACCTCCTTCTTACTTCCTCATTCGTCTGTCTATTCCTCCATGTAACTCCGCAGGCACTTCTTAAGTACCGTAACTCATTTCCACCCCTCTCACTCTCGATCTGAGTTTCTCCACCAACGTCCATGCTTCGCTTCCGTAAGTCAGTGTCGGGATTACCACACTTGTCATGCAAGGGCTTCTTCCCTTCTATACTGACCACCCTATTTTTTGTTACTGCTTTCAGCATTCCTACAACCCTCTTCCCCTGTTGCACCCTCTCCCGCACTTCTTCATCAATACTCCCATCTTTACTCAGCACACTGCCCAGATACTTAAATGAGCTGACAATCTCCATAGCCTGACCGTTCAACTTCACCTCACACTCTGTGGCTTCACCCCTTTCGAAGACCATAACCTTGCTCTTCCCCACATCCACCTTCAAATTCCGTTTTTCACACACTGTTCTAAACATATATACCAGACCCTGCAACTCCCGTTCATTATCACTCATCAGAACTGTATGATCAGCAAACAGCAGTACAGGTAGCTTCCAATTGTTTCCCTCCCATATCAGCGATACACCAACATCCACTGCTCTTCCTTGTATTTCTTTCATAATTCCATCCATATACCGGTATACAATAAGCAACCACGGAGACATCACACACCCGTTTCAACCCAAGATTCAGATCAAAGAACTCGCTCTGCTCATTCTCCACACATACTGCCGCCTTTGCACCCTCATACATGCTCTTCTCTGCTTTCAGCAACTTGCCATCTACTCCGTATATTCTAAGTACTTTCCATATACCTTCTCTATCCACTGTCATAGGCTTTCTCCAAGTCCATAAAGGCAACATACAGCTTTTGTTGCTTCTCCAGATATTTCTCTACAACACATTTCAGCATAAAAATCTGATCTACACATCCTCTTCCCTTCCCTATAACCGCCCTGCTCGTCACCTATCCATTTCTCCGTTCTTGCTCTCACTCTTAATCCCTACCCTCATACATGCTCTTCACTGCTTTCAGAAACTTGCCATCTACTCCGTATATTCTCAGTACTTTCCATATACCCTCTCTATCCACTCTGTCAAAGGCCTTCTCCAAGTCCATAAAGGCAACATACAGGTTTTGTTGCTTCTCCAGATATTTCTCTACAACTAATTTCAGGGTAAAAATCTGATCTACACATCCTCTTCCCTTCCTAAAACCACCGTGCTTGTCCCCTATCCATTTCTCCGTTCTCGCTCTCACTCTCTCAATCACTACCCTACTGTACACCTTCCTTACTATGCTTAGAAGACATATTCCTCGGTGGTTACCACACACTCCTCTTTCCCCTTTACCCTTATATAGGGGGACAATTATGCCTGTCTTCAAGTCATCAGGTGCACTCCCCTTCTCCCATGGTAGTTTCCACATTGTCCATACCCATTCGATCACTATCTCACCACCATACCTCAGCTTTTCCTCACACACTCCATCGATTCTTGGTGCTTTCCCCAACTTTACTCTTTTCATGGCTTCACACACTTCTGACCTCCTGATCCCTACCTCCACTACTTCTCTTCTTCTCCCTCCCAAACCCGATCCAACTATATTTGTTGGCGCTCCATTCCATATATTCAGGAATTCGTTGAAGTACTCCCTCCATCTTTCAACTCTCTCTTGCTTCTCGGCTAGCACTCACCCATTCTTATCTTTCACACCCTTACTGTTTCCCTTGCTACCTTCCCTAACTTTCTTGACTTCTTTCCAGAACAGTTTCTTACACTTCCTCCATTTTACACTCAGATTCCTTCTAAATTCTTCATCTACTCTTCTCTTTCTTTCCTTCACTACTCTCTTCGCCACTCTCCTTTTCTCCAAGTACCTCGCCGTTTCTGTCTCTCCAAACCTTCATTCCTTCTACTACCAAACCACTCTCTATACACTTGCTTCTTGTCTTCCACAGCTATTTTTACCTCTTCTGTCCACCATGCTGTACCCTTCACTCCCCTCCCTCTTCTCCTTACTCCACACACCTCCTCACATGCTGCACAGATCTCTTCCTTAAACACTTTGCTCACCTCATCCACTTCCTCCATACCTTCCAGGTCAAACCTACCTAGTCGTCTTTCTACTGCTCTCTTAACCCGTACAGCCCCGGCCGGTTTTATTATTTTTGCGCACCAGAACCCGGGCAATTTTCCAATTTTTGTTTTGTTATAAATATATCAGAATGTGTTAGAAAATAATGATAGACATGAAGAAATGTGAAAAAAGTACTTACCTAGGCCATTTGGGGGTCCTGGGAGGTAGTGGGGCTCCCCAGCCTCAGAGGAGCCTTAGCGCCATTTCAAATCTCCTGCACCAGCAGCCAGTTGCCAGCCGCCAGGCAGCATGACTTATTTTGCACCTCTCGGACATAAAGTGCGCTTCAGAGTTCATAGAATGTCTTTGTATATCACATAATGTCAATATAACTGAAGTTGTAGTGTGATAAGTGCCTTCATTCAAGTATTACAAGTGCGCACGAGTGTTAGCGTCCCCGTTGCCATGGTGATGGCGGCCATCTTGGGCGGCCATCTTTGCTCAGGACAATAACAAAATGCACGTACGAACACACGGCCAGACAGCGGACCGAGTGACCCACATTCCACAGCACCCTTCCCTCTTTCTTTCTCTGTCTGGCTGTCACTTTCACTCAAGGTCACTCTGTGTCTCCTTTTCATTGAATTATTTGTACTTGTTCATTGTTTTACCTAAGATTATGAGGTGTATATACATTGTTTTACGCACTTATTGTCTCGTATTCTTATAATTATTTGCACACAGTTTTATAAGTTTAGAATTTACTTAGTGTTTTATATTGTTCGGTACTTTGCACTTGTAAATTATATATATACACACTGTTTTATATTCACTTTTTGCGTCTTTTATATACACTGTTAGTATTACATTATAGCGTCTTTTATCGCAGTCTTTGAACACTTTGAACACTTAGAAGTGCTCGAGGGTGTGATAATCCCTGAAGCAGGTGGGAAAACACAGTCCCACATCACATTCTTCACACATCGTCCGGGTGTCTGTCCGTTTTGGTGTGCGTCTGCCTGTGTTGCGACACACATGACACCGTCTGCGTGGGTTGGATTTTACTTGGTTGGGCGGGACAAAATCGCAAAAGTGGCGTTGTGTCAGTCTGGCGTGGCCTTCTGGTGCTTGAAAACGAGCTGCGGGACGTTGCTGGCGGCGTGGACCATCCCTGAAGAAGAACAGAAGCTCCCGTGCAAGTTCGATGCAGTACGACTCCATCGTCTCAACTTCACCTGTTATTTCATGATATTGGATGTGGCAGTTGTAGAGGGTGAGGTCGAGTAGGTGGAAAAATAGTTTTTTATACCACCTCATCGTCTTCCTGGCACACTCGACCGACGATATGACAGAGTCTGACTTGTCAACCAGCCGCATGTTGATGTTGTAGTCAATAATTGCAACTGGTTTTTTGACCGCCTCACCTGTGGCTCTATCACGGAGTTTGGTGTCCTCTAAGCGGGACTGGTGAGGATATTGACGTCACGATTGTCCATCCACGAGAGCATCAAGATATTATTTGCCTGGAGGTGGATGATGGAGCCCTTCTCCCGCCTTTCGGGTAGCTCTGGCATGTAGACACGATTCCTCCTGACGGTGCCACAGACGCCAGTGTTTCTGCTGTACAGGAATTTGGCAAGGGAAGGGCTGGTGTACCAGTTGTCGAGGTACAAGATGTGGCCCCTGTCCAAATATCCCTCCAACATGGTGATGACAACGGCCCCAGATATCCCATATGTCCTCTCCTCCACCAGTTCAGTGACCTTGCTCATGTAGAGGATGATGTCCTGGATGTAGCCGGTTTTGCAGTCGCACATCACGAACAGTTTCAGGCCATAACGGTGACGCTTGCTGGGGATGTACTGTCGGATGCTAATATTCCCCCTCCATAGCACCAGACTCTCATCAATGATTAGTTTTTGGTAAGGTTTGAAGGAGGCTGCAAACTTAGTTTTCAGGTATTCAAATATAGGTCTTATCCTCTCCATCGGGTCTTTGGTATTCCTGGGGCGTTCCTGGTTCCTGGTGTGGCTTGCCAGGCTATCAATAAAGTGCAGGTTTCCCATGATTGCCTTGAATCTATTCCTGCTCATGACTTTCCCAAAGAAGGGGGTTGCGATGAGGGGATCACATGACCAGTACTTCCTGAGAGACGTCTTCTTGGTGACCCCCATCAGGATGACCAGTGCCAGGAATGCGTAGAACTCATCGGAAGACAAATCCACCCATGAGAGACGTGCCGAGTTCCTCTTCTGCTCCTTCCCTGCCATAAAATAATAGTTGTACCAGTTCGTCTGGTCAACAATCAAGCCGACAAGGTTGGCAGTGAAGAACTGCAGAAAAACACCCAGTCTTGTGGTGTCAGGTCCACGATTGGGCATGGTAGGGCCGGCCTCAGCTGCCCCCAAAAAGTGGTATTGTCCTGGTAGATAGTTCTCCCCATCCACCCAATCCCACCTATCAGCGCCTTCGTCGTCGCTAGATGGGGCATCGGGCTCATCAGGGTCATCGTTAGGGGCACCGGGGCGGGTTGGGCGGGTGCGGGTGGAGCGTGGGCGAGAGGTGGACCTGGGTCTGGATCTAGACCTCGAACTTGATCGAGAGCTAGATCTAGAGCTCGAGTCGTTGCTGGGGCGTCTTATTTGCTTCACCTTCTGCATTCGGCCGCGGGTGGCACGCCCGCGAGATATGACACGCCCACGTCGTTTGCTTGCAGGGCGTTGGGGCAGATCGGGGCGTTGTGGAGAGGCTGGTGATAATGCAGTGGCGCGGGAGGGGCCTGGTTCAGGTGAGGGAGACATTCGTGGGGGGGTGTACGGGATGGAGCCTGAAGGTGATAGTGGGGGGGAAGAATGGCGAGGCGGAGAGTCTGGTAGTAGTGATGGTGGTGGTGGTGACTCATCCCCCCCCTCGTGCTCTGGGTCAGAAGGGAAGAGGGAGCGTTTTGGGTCACGTGACTGCCCTTGTCTCGCACCACGTTGTGCCATTTCTCCATCACCAGGTTGTTCTATTTGTCCATCACCACGTTGTTGTTCGTCACTATGTTTATGACGACCATAGAACCTTCCCGGGGTATTTTTCTTTAGTGGGGAGATTATGCGAAGTGGGGGAGAAGGCAGGCGGGGTTGTGGGGGTACCTCCTCTTCACTCCCAGACTCGCCCCTTCTTCTCTTCAATCCCTTTCGTTCTTCCCCAGGTACACGCACGTAATTTTGAGGGTCAGCAGGTTCATCTGCAACAACAACCTCTTCCCCACTTTCTGAGGATTCAGTGGGGTCTTGGGGAAGTGGGCGGCGGGGAGGTGCACTTGCCCCTTGCTGTCTTTGTGACGGCCTACGCCGCCTGACAATAATCTGAGCAAGCTCTTCCTCTAGCTCTCTTATTTCGGCTTGGGAGGGGGCATACTCGTCCCCAGACTCGTCCAATGCCGAGTCAGTGTCACTATCAGGGCTGTCAGTGTCGTACAGTATATCCATGACCTCCTCTGTACTGCAGGGGCGGGTAAGGCGGGCACTATAACGTCGAGACATGGTGTTTCACTCGAGAGGGTGCGCGGTAAACTGACCATGAGGTGTGGGAAGGCGGGTGCCCTCTTCCGTCCCCGCACGCGCATGCATATGGACAAAACGTTTTGGAATTAGTCCACCGGATCCCAAAGTAGTTCCCATATAAATCTAGAGCCATTCTGAGACTTACGACTGGAGCTATAAGGGTGACGCGTTAGGCGCGTCTCTGGGGCTGTGCGTTACATACATAGCCGACGCGTCAGACGCGTCGCTGGGGCTCCACGGGTTAACTCTTCCTTGATTTCCTCCTCCTGCAACCTCTTCACCCTCCTCACCATTCCACCTTCCTCTCGCCTGCCCCTCCAGCTAGGTAATGTAATCAACCTAATTTAACCTCAATATACCCCACATGACCGTGTTGAATATTACATAATTTCCGAAGAGTGGGAAAACAAAGCAATCACCCGGCTCTTTTCTGTTGCTATGCACTAACCAGTAACTTAAATATATGTGTTCCATTAACATATCACTCTTAGCTCCAATTACTTATGTTATTACTATCAGTATTTAAGACTTATGATGCAGGCATATTTCTGCAATATTAGGGCTTATTCAGGCACTCCTGAATTATTAAGCAAGTGTCTGAATGAAATTAAATGTATTCAGCCAAATACTAGAATACAATAGCTTCAAAATTAGACCAGACCATGCTTCGTAGCGCGCAGGGTTAACCCGCAGTACTACCATAGACATCGGCAAATATTCGCTAATAATGAACAAAGTCTCGCTACATTAGCATTTTGAAGCGCTGCATATGTCTAGCGAGACATGGCTGAACCTCCTCAGTGCCCCAGCCGCCTGGCTGGAGAGTGGACAGGCCTGCTGCGCTCCCGCTCACTCGCATTCTTCTCCTCAGGCTTTAACCCCTTGGCTGCGGCTATGTTGGGGCTATTTAGGGCATATTCAGGGACTCCTGAATGACAAACCAAGCATCTGCATTAAATGGACTGTATTCTGCCAAAAACTAGGCGAAAATAGCTTCAAAATGAGACCAGAACGGGCCCCGTACGTGGTCTGGTTCACCCGCAGCGGTGCCAGTGAAATGCGGGAAACCCGCTATTTGTTAGCACTCACTCGCTTGGCTACACTGTTGTGAGAGACAGAGAGAGACCCGCGCGGGACACAGTCTACCTCAGTGAGCCGCTCGCTGCTCTGAGGAATGGAGGTGGGCCCCTCACGCTTCCGCCCACTGACACTCGATTTTTACGGTTTTTACAGGCTTTTAAAGCCTGGAAATTGCTGTAACTTGCCGGGACGTTCCAGAACGTCACCTGCAGCGAAAGGCTTAAGAGGCTATAAGAGCATGTAAATTGCTAAAAAAATGATATGGCATTCCAAAACGGTCCCCGCAGGCAATGGGTTAAAATCTTGGAATCAATACAATAGTACAATCATGTATTATTTTATTTTTGTTGTCTTTTATCTAAGGATAAGCCATGGGCTTATTCCCCCAAAATAATATTCAATTAAAAGAATCAAGAACTCATAATAGGCTGTGCTTTTGGTGTGACATCTCGGAGCCAAATACCTGAGCCACTAGTAGCCTGTAGATGTGGAATGTTTTATGTTTGTATAGGGTAAAATATGACATTTTCAAGTTTATAATAATATACACAATTTTTTTTAAACAAAAATTTTCAATTCTTTTGACTGATCTGATACCATCGCAGCCAATAATGACATCCTAGCATGTTCAATTTCCAAGGCAAGATGCCTCCCTCCGAAGTTAACCATGCAAGGAATACATGTTAGAAGAGGATTTGCTCAAAATCAACAAGAAAAAATTATTAATTTATTTGAAAAGGTTTACATTATCTACAAGCATGCATGGCAGACAGCCTTGCACGTTTTAGCCCCGATCACTCGGTGATGGTTATGGAAACAGAGAGGGTAATTTGTAACTTAATTTACAGCTACACTATTTATGGGGAGTACCTGGCTACAGCACCATCTTACCACCTCTTAGGACCATGTGAGATTTCTAGATGCAGTGTATTGCTATAGGGCCGTATATTCTTAATTACACGTCTGCCTACGTGGCTTGTGGTCAGATGATAATCAAAGTTCTTAGACTTTGAACACTGAGTGAGTAACTGGTACACTTTGATCAACCTTAACCCCTTCTGTGCCAGCAACGTACGTTGGCCGACAGTAAAAAAAGTAATTCGCCAGTACCAGCACCGTACGACGTGTGTCAGTAATAATCGGTCATTATACCGAGCGGTACCTGGCACCATGACTTGTAAGCATTGCTTTGAGATCTTGGCAACACTTCTCAGATTGTATCTAAGGTCCCACGGGCGAGCTGGCTCAGTACTCGTCCAGCTTTCGGGGTAGGAGGATGCTCTCTCTCTCGACTTTAAAGCCATTTTGGCTACAATGCTTGGTACTGGAGGCTACATTTATAGTAATACCCTCTGGTAAAGTAGGGGTTAAACCCGGTTCACACGTGTCGTTTTCTGAGCGGTATGTATAATTTTAATGACAACACAAATATTAAGGCAGTATAAATATGTGTTCCTATTGATCGTGTACCCGGTAGTTGTCGCGGCACCACCAAAGTTAACATGTTCTCCTTCGTTCACCTTCAGATACAGACAATACTACACCAAACTAGATCTTAAACTACACAACAACAGCAACAACATGCATCTCCACTAAAATCTTGTTTCCCTTCTACAATGCACATAGATGAAATGAGAATCGGAGATACTGTAATTGGCAAGTAATATGAATGACCTTTTTCTAGGTAAAATACATTGAGATTATTTTGTGTTCACTGCCAACAAAACGAGATTAGGCCTATGAGGTGTTGTGAAATGGACTATCCGTTAGTGTGCCTGCGCTTGCGCTTTTACTAAGTTAAGTTAATATAATGTATTGCCGTTCTGTAAGTAGACTATGTAATACCAATAGTCACAGCTTTTATATATATTAGATTTCACATAAATATACATCAATATATAATAAACACTTTAAGATATTTTCACCAAGGCATCTGCATGTAAATTCGTCGAAATAAGTTTTTTACAATCCTTGGATATTCATTATACAAATATTAGCCTACATATTGGTGGGAACAGTTTATAAATGATATTTAACCCACTGAACCCCAGCTAGTTAATAATAAATGTACCACCCAGGACCAGAGGGTTGTCAAAACATGTTTTTTTTCAGAAAACACCAGGAATGGGTTAGAAATGAAGGAAAACCCACAAAAAAACGATCCCCTAGGTCATTAAGGGGTCCTACGGTGCGCCCGGAAGTCGGAATTACAAGAGGGGAAATAGGTAGGCAAAAACAGGCAAAAACAGGTTTCTGCGCGCTCACGCGCACGCGGTTGGACTTTGAGAGTTGTCAACCATCGACATTGTTGCGTGGGATACTTACACAGTTCCCATGCAAATCTGAGCCCTCTAGGTGCCATAGGACCGGAGTAATTAAACCCCGACGCAACATAAGCGTTACATACATTGCCGACGCACTGTTGCGTCGCTGGGGCTCAGTAGGTTTACAGTAACTCACTCAACAGTTTGTAAATATGTGCAAGGGAAAGTTTATTCCATCGATGATTATAGCCTACCGGTACCAGTTTCATTTGTATACTGAACATGATTGGCTGGTAAATAACTTATTGCGACGACTGTACATAAACACATAAGAAATATGGAGTTTGCAGAAAGCTAATTGGCCCACACTAGGCAAAGCCCTTTCACTCCCAAACCATATTGTCCATGTGCCCATCTAATATTATCTTGATCCTACTATAGCATTTGGTTGCCTATTCCACTATCTACAAATGTGTTACCAAACCAGTATTTACATTTATTTGTTCTTATAACAAATGTTATCCAATATGACACCATTTGTTCGAGTTCTCTCGCTATCACTGTATAAGGCAGAAGTGCTGGAAACTAGACCAGTAGTAGAACTATACCAGTAGTAAGCGTAAAAGGTCAACCATCCCAAGTATGAAATGACCTTGGTGCTATGATTTGCTCAATAACTATTCTGTAATCTCAAAGGCGAAATTGCAATATGTTTAGCGAGAAAACTGGAACGTACTAGTAACAGCTGTAGATTGGTAACCATTGTGTAAAATCAAAATTCAGGATAACAAATCTTTTGTGTACGGTACCTTTTGAATCGGATATGCCAAGTCATTCTAAAATATTTACCGTTTATTGTTGAGTGTATACATCAAAAGAAAAAGTAAACCTGTAATTTTATTTATGACCATTAATCTATATTTTATTAATTTCACCACAACACCAAACACCCCGCAATGAAATTAATTAAAGTAAATATGATCCGCCAGGATTCGAACCCGGGTTATCACACACAGATTTTTGCCACCTTAACCATTACACCACCAGGACGGTTAAAGGTTTATGCACATGCCTACGACTTATTATCAATTCTCGATTACAGGATATTAATCTAATCATGTTCATACTCCCAACCGCGCTATGGTAGGCCTAATAGTGGAGCAGATAACTGCAAATTTCAGGAGAATCGTTCATTTCCGGAAACAAGCACCAAATTTTGTTTTTTAATAAAAAAAAAAAAAAAAAAAAAATAGAAGGTCCCACCCCTTTCCCATTCTTAAGTAAGTCATTTTAGATTTACAGAAGAGTGACCATTACTTGCATTACTGCATGTCCACAAACATTTCAGTAATGTAAGCATGTTTCCTTTTTTTTTTTTTTTTTTTTTTTTTTTTTTTTTATTAAGGTGACAGTTACAAAGTGGTGTACAATCTATCTTATTCTAGTTACATTGTAGTTTATCTTATTGTACCAGTACCTCCCTACAATCAACCTAGTTGTTCCCCAATTCGTCCCTCCGCCACGACCATTTCAAAGTCCAAGTCTCTCACTCTTGTCCTCTGTTATGTAGGGGAGGACCTTGTACCCCTGAGACATAGGAGTGCAGACCTGAGAAGAGAGAAAGAGAGCCGGCATCTCATCCAAGTTATGACTTAGCTTCTATGCTGGCGCTTTTTCTCCGATATTTTTTCAGCTAATCTGGCATAGAAGACACTTGCAGAAGGTCCCATACCTCCCGACGATGAGAAGACCAGAGGAGTAAAGCTTCCTTGATCCCTGTTCAAAATTCTTTCTTCATAAGCGTGTTTTTTCTCACTTTCGTTTCTCAAGTATGCCGCCTTGTGTCCTCGCTCACGATATGTTTGTGCTCTTGGGTTGAAGATTCTGATGTCGAAAAAATCCCGTTGTCCCCTCGTCCAAAAACCTCGAGCACTTACGTCCACTCTTGCTTCATTTGAAGTATTTGCAGTATTGTGGGCCAAGCGCTGTCCGTCCATAGAAGTTCCGGTTCGATTCTGACATCATGGCACACCTCGTCCAGCATTTGTGCAGTGATGTCTCGTACTTCATCATGCCGGATACAGATGAATCCTCCTTTCTTACAGGTCATACAGTGGTCTGGGTTGTTTATTTCACCGCATGCACATTTCAGCGGCAGGTTCGAAACTGGCCACCCATACCTCAAGGCTACGGCATCATTGAATTCTTGTTTATTTAAGCTGAAGCCTTTCTCCTTTATTGGTAATGATGTGAGCCAATTTGAAGCCCCCGTGTCTTGTGCCATCTCAACTCTCATTTTCAGTTCTTCCCTACATCTGGTCTTAATTTGTTCTAGGCTATGTTTCTGTCTCTCTTCTCTGCTCTTTGTAATTTCCTGTCTTGCATTTCGTTGTTCCTCTTCGTCCACCTCATCATTTTCATTTAGCTCCCGTATTTTTTCTGTCAGAGACGTAGTAAGTTTATGGGAATTTTGGTACTCATGTAGTGCCGCCTCCACTGGGTTTATGATCCCCATACCTCCGAACCTTGGCGGAAGAGCTAATAGATCTCTTAGCTCTTGCGTGACGCCTTCCATCTCTGTTAAGGCCGGTATGAATGTTCCTCTGATTGCTTCTTCAAGCGGTTGGAGCATCTGTCTAATGCCAGGCACTGTTCTCATAAGAAAGGTCCATCTGTGCTTAACACCATATGTGAAGGCAGTATATGCAGCATGTGGTTCAGATTTCGCAATGTCTGCCAGGGTTTTCACTTCCTTTACCCACTCCGCTACCTTTTTTCGCACATGGTCTCTCTTGCATTCTTCTGTGCCTATTACTGCTCCCAAATGGCATTGACCCTCCTTTGTAATCTTCACTCCTGTCCCATCAAAAGTCTGCACCGCTTCTTCATACTTGTTTTCTTTCACTATTAGTACATATTTACTAGCATTCGGATGGTACCCAATGACTTCGCCTACCGATTGTACTCTCCGCCACCATTCTTTGAGATCCCCTATTTTTCCTGCACCTGTGAGGTCATCTGCATACGCCACTTGTTTCACTCGGGTTACCTCATGTTATATTTTCTGCTGCAGAATTGATAGTGCCAGTGCGTACATTGCCATTGCCACTGAAACAAGCACTAAATTTGGCACACATACTCCTTGGGGTTTGCTCTTTTGATAAAACCCGTTAGCGACCTAAAAATTCAAGATGGCGGCCATTTTTCAGGATGGCCACCATTGAATATACAGAAATATTGCATTTCGCAATAAAATCGCAAAGACTTGTCCTATTTGAATGATCTTGGTGTCAAATCATACATTTTTCACTATGTAGAATCCGAATTTGAACCATGGACTTACTCACTAGCTTCCTTGTACCATAATATCAGTCCTGGAATCCTAATATTCTGCTAAATTAGAGGTTCATGTTACATCTGACTCGGCTAAAATGCATGGTATTGTATATCGTAGTAGTGTTAGAGGACAGCAGATTAATTTCTGACAGCTTCGAGCATCACTAGGACACGACAGATGCACCAGATAACAGCATGCAGTCTGTACAAGCTTCTGAAGGCAGCCCACACGGACTACTCGAAAGAGACAGATGAACAACCCGAAGAGGTGCCTAGCTTCGAAGCTTGGTGTGAGCATCGCAAACTGCAAAGTCCCCAGTTTCATTTCTGGTATATGGTGCTGTCAATGGAACTGGTGATCCTCTTGTTGATCCGATCATTCAGGGAAGCCAACTTCTTCCTGTACTGTCAGTCACTGGCTGAGCTGATACCGTATTTCTTTGCCAACAACAATGTAAACTATGCCCGGTGGCTTCCGATCCACTACAGAGACATGGTGACCCTGGAACAGAAGCATCCTCAGCTGGCTCAGGAGTTCCAGAGTGGAAACTTTGTTGTACACAAATCGAGCCAACTGTTCTCAGCAATGGCTATTGACCAAGCTCACGAGCAGCCCAACGCTGTCATCAAGGCAGACGGGGGTGTGATCGGCGTGACTGAAGACCCGTCAGCACTGAGAAGATGGATGATAGCTGGTCCTCAAGTCAGCCACTTGGTTGCACAGTATGAGGCAGCATGTGGGACCAAAGAGGGTACTGAACACACCAGCCACCATGAGGAGACAGAACGAGCACAAAGAGTGTTCCTTGAGAAAGTAGAAAAGCTCTCACAAGCCATGACAGATATGTGCAATCCTTTCCAGGAGGAGAGTCAGGACCTGCTTTCACTTGATACAAAGGATATTGCTCACCACACTGCCGCCGAGCTGATTGGCACACACCTTGAGAAAGGCAAGGTCCGTTTCCAGGAGTTTATGAAGGGACTGGAAGGGGAAGAAGAATCCACCTTCTATGAACCAATTAAGAAGAACAGGGTTGACTTTTTCCGACAGGTACCAGCCTCTGTTGACTCTTCAAAGCAAAAAGTGCTGAAGGAAGACTGTCAACTGTTCTCCAAGCTGTTCATATCATGCCAGAGCAGAGAGTGTGACTTGAAGGAGTTCTTCCATCATGAGAACCAGTCACATCCTGCTGCCCTCAGTGATGGTGGAAAGCTCCACACCTGTCAGAAATCCAACCTCACTACCATTCTTCAAAGCCAAGTTACAACCCGTGAGGCAGAGCCAGACGCCGACACCATCATCATTGATGGTGCAGCGTTGGCGAACAGTCTGCCCCACGGAGTTCAAAGACGTTCGAAGAGTACGCAATGCTCGATGTGCTTCCTAGAATACAAGCATACTCTACCAAGCACAAGAGAACAGACATTGTGTTTGATGTCTACCGGCCATCTAGTCTGAAAGCTGAAACTAGATCAAAGCGAGGACGCAGGGTGAGACGCAGGGTGACAGGGAAGGGCAAAATTCCCTCAAACTGGCGAAACTTCCTGAGAGAAAATGACAACAAAGCCAAGCTGTTCAACTTTCTGGCTGATAAGATTGCACATGTGGCCACACCAATTGTGGTCATTGTGACCAAGGAAGAAGATGCTGTCAGCAACCGCACTATCAATCTGGCTGGGGTGGCACCGTGCAGTCATGAAGAAGCTGACACGCAGATCTTTGTGCATGCCAGGCATGCAACAGAAGCAGGCAGCAAAGTCATCATGGTCAAAGCCAGCGACACAGATGTTGTCATCATCGCAATCAGTGTTCTGCAGGCACTTCAGGAACTAGGTCTGCAGCAGTTGTGGGTTGCCTTTGGCCAAGGACAGAACCTGAGGTGGGTTCCTGTACATGACTTGTGTTGCACTCTTGCAGAAAAGAGCAAAGCGATGCTCTTCTTCCATGCCTTCACTGGCTGCGATGTCGTTTCAGCATTCCGTGGCAAAGGGAAGAAGTCTGCTTGGCAAACCTGGGATGTTTGTGATGAGGCTTCCGGTGTCTTCAGCAAACTCAGCCAGTACCCACCGGTAGTTGATGATGAAGACCTGGAGACCTTGGAGAAGTTCGTGGTTATGATGTACGACAGATCCAGCACAGCTGAAGGTGTCGATGATGCGAGGATGGACATGTTTGCTCAGAAGCAGAGGCCGTACGAAGCCATTCCTCCAACCCGAGCAGCACTGAAGCAGCATGTGAAGCGTGCTGCCTACCAGGCGGGCTGCATCTGGAGTCAGTCAACAGTACGTCAACCAGAAACGCAGACTCCTGCCAACTGGGGCTGGACCAAGAAAGGAGATCTGTGGCAGATCGTTTGGACAGAGCTCCCACCCATTGCAGAGAGTTGCCAGCAGCTGACCAAGTGTGGATGCAAGTCTGAATGCTGCGGTCAATGCAAATGCTACTGCTTTGGTCTGACCTGCACGGCACTGTGCAGCTGCAGATGCGAGGTTTAGAAGCATTGTAGTATACTCATCCAGGCAGCAAGACAATAAGTGACAAACAAGTATAGGCCTACTGCCTACATGTACATCCAATAATATATCGGACTGATGGTGCCTATGATATGGGCACTTTTTACCCTAATTATGATTCCGGGACTGATATTATGGTACAAGGAAGCTAGTAAGTAAGTCCATGGTTCCAAATTCGGATTCTACATAGTGAAAAATGTATGATTTGACACCAAGATCATTCAAATAGGACAAGCTTTGCGATTTTATTGCGAAATGCAATGTTTCTGTATATTCAATGGCGGCCATCTTGAAAAATGGCCGCCATCTGGAATTTTTAGGTGGCTAACGGGTTTCATCAAAAGAGCAATCCCCAAGGAGTATGTGTGCCAATTTTGGTGCTTGTTTCCAGAAATGAACGATTATTCCAGTTATCTGCCCCACTATAATGTTTAAGTGAGAGGAAAGAACATTCATGGGGCACAGATCATATAGACCGGCCTCGCGACGAAATATTCCTGAACCTACTGATAATCTATAATTATGTATATTTTTGTTTTATATATATATTTTTTTTAAGCAAATTGAGTTTATTTATTTTTGTTTTACTTTTCCCGTTGTACTAAGTTGCCCGAATACTGACACCACATGATATAATTATGCAGTAGCCTACTAATCGAATACTGACACCACATGATATAATTATGCAGTAGCCTACTAATCGAACTGGAATTCAAATTCTAGTCCATTGTATCATCACACAAAAACTATTGCTATTTCAATGTGTAAATGAGATTTATCACCGACATACTCGTTACTACATACAGTATAATGGAGTATTTTATCAATTTACTGGAAATATTTGCTATAATAAGACATTCGTATACCTATTATTTGTTTTTACTTAGCTAAATTCACTAATATGTAAATGGAATTGTATATCCAATATAAAATATAAAAAATAAATATGATTTTAAAAATATATAATGTATTAAATATTCAACTTCAATGGCTATACTTATGTGATTAGTTAAAGACTAATTATTTTAAGAGGTCCATGAACTGTAGGCTATATATCACGTGCAAAATATGAGAGTAATGATAAACCGTATATTTATCAGCATCATATATACACACATTTGTGAGTAATGAAGCATTTGATGATCATAGAAAACCTCATCTAATGATTGGCTTTACATAACTTCCATTTATATCCTATATGTAATTGATGCAAATGTATCTGTCTGTTGACAATATGAACCCCATTGGTAGAATTATTCAAGGTTCTATATAAAAACCTTGACACAATGACAGCACACCATCTAACTACTGTAGTGTGAAGAGATTTCCTGAGAACATAACTATGGGTGTTGGATTATGTTGATGTGAAATTGTTGAAGGTTTACACCTCAGACAAACAATACTTGGTAGATTTCATGGCGGTCGAGCCAACAATACAGTACCTCACCATAGCGTCAGAGTTAGGCTTGGCAAGTATATGTATAGGCCTATGGCGAAAAATAGATCTGGAACCTAATATGCAGAAGTGGCTATGCTGGCGAATGTACTGTATGTTTGTAGCCAGCGTTATTGTAGTACCTTGTCAATTGCGATGAGGCTCTATCATTGATAACAAAAATTTAGGCAAAATGTTTGTCATTGTAGTCATCAATTATGAATGTAATGTGAAGTGTGGTGGGAATAGTGGAATTAGAGTAGGCTACACAACAAAATCACCATAACAGCGAGTGTTGGAAAAGCAAGGACTAAAGGAGGCAAAACACATTACTGTATGTATGCAGGTAAGTGTGTTTTCTATTTGTGGAAATTGGCAAAATATTGAGATTATATTGTATAATATAGTTGTGATTTTGACATTTCTAAAGCTGGACTTCTAGCTTATATTCTTCGATTCATGCTATTTACATAATGAGTAATCGCAGTAACATACATACAACTTGTCTTAATGCACATCACATGACATATATTTACTTTATACTCTCACATATCTCTGTTGAATATCAGAGAGAATAGAAACATTATAAAGTTGAAAATAATGTTTATTGTAAATAGTTTCAAATATTATTCAGTGTTGTGCATAAGAACACGACTATCTCCATTCACAAGCTGATCAAAGTACTAGGTAATTGTTACGTCCTGGGATATATAAACACTGGGCTCTTTCTATTGGACTAGGTATGCGGCAACAAGCAACAACGGAAAACGCTAGATCCAACCCTTATCTATAAACCCAGGCAACAAACCACCCTAAACCGTCAAGAGTCCTGCCTGGACAACGAGGTATCCTATGACTCGGTTACAGGGTGCACGCACTATAGACTGCTGATAGTCAAGCAGGCTATATAAAAGATCACACAATTAAGTTGACTTAAAGCTTCAAGGAAAAGATAGATAACGGAATTAAATTGCAGAAACAATTTAATAACAAACTAGGAGAAAGTACATTTAACGTTACGTTAATTAATACAACTAATCACCCCTGCGTGAAAGAAGGTGAAAGCAAACAGTCCTCAAAACATCGTACAGGTAGACAAGATGCGGGTTTCTAAACTGCATGCGGCTACTGTAGGATCTGATGCTTAGCAAAGAAAGTACGTTACGGATTTAGAGAACTCTTAACTCATAAGCAGGAATAAATACTAGTAATAGGCCATACAGTGTATAATGGCATAGGTATAATTAAATAAAGGTAGCAACTCGCAACATAACCACATACAGGTGTGCTTCTCACTCTTAGTCAGGCAAGCCTGCTCGGACAGAGTCTCTAAGCCACGCCCTGACTCACAATGCTCACAAAAACGGTAAACTGTGGCACAATAACAAGCATACAGAGATGATAAACCCCTAGCTGTTAATCTGCCAGGTGGCAGAGGTCTAGCCGGAAGGATATAGGCTTCGGATACCCGGGCTGAGCCACCTGCTCTAGCCTAGGGACGTTCCCAAGTCTGTGCGCCAAATTACTCTAATTGAAAGGGTGCTCTCTTGAGAGACTCAGATCCCAAGTATCTGACTCTCTCCTGGCGACTCTAAAACAAAAGTAAGACGTGCTAGCGCAGTGCTGAGTGGACTAGGCAAGGGCCCTCACACAACACAACACTAGACACACAGGGACACAGACAAGAAAATGACCCCAGACTCCCACGGGTATCCTAGTAAAGTCGTGCGGGTCCACAGGACTCGCACCAGCAGACTTTACTTAAAGGTTCGCAAAAAGCCTCCCCTCCGGTCTAGCCCCTGCTAACCTGACACAAGAACACACTAGCAAGCATGAAACCACCAAATATGAGACAACAAAAAAGCTTCCTAGGCCTCATTAACAATTACATCTCCGCATAAGGCCCAAATCCTATCTAGTTATCTGAGAGCTCGTCGTTAATACAATAATAGATATAAGGTCTATCAAGGGGATGGGATAATTAAATAGATTGGTGAAGTAGTGGAAAGAAGGTATACAAAGTAAGAGAGAACGTTTCTAAGTGGGGTTGAGAGGGATAGATATCAAGGGGGTCCGAAGGGTACGACAGTGAGGTGAGCTCTGAGTCTTGGATCTGTCTGGACCCTGCCCTAGGCATGAAGAATACATCTCATGCTTGGCAACACTCAACACAGTTGCCGGGTCAAAATCCTCTACCCCGTGCGTGAGTCGAAACTAAGCCTAACGTTGCAATCGAATGCATATGGCAACGCTTCAGGCTCGTCCCAAGCTGGCAAGCGAAGCAACGTCCCAAGCCGGTCTCTCTCTCCCGCTCGTCTCCTCCCGCCCTCACTAGACTTACATCTTATATATTATAATGAAACAATCAACTATCGAGAATAAAATATGCTAAGATGCGTTGGTTAAGAATAAGGGTAGCTACAAGCTGTGAAACAACATAAGAATATCCCAGACATTAGTTAAGCTGTCGTAGGATATATACTAAGGAAAAGCCGGCCGGCCGGCTGCCACCAGCCGGTTTCTAAATGGCTCGGCAGCCGATGCGCGCGCATGCCCACACATGGCTACTATGCAGAAGCGTCACACCTCCCCCAAGATATAAGACCCTTGACTAAGTTCTTCATATCTAACAGAAAGCTTCTCATAGTACCACACACTGTTGCGACACAAGGCACTATATATAAAAAAAAATAAAGACTGTTGCGCTCCACCGAGCAAGTTCAACTAACTCAGCGACAATAAGCGAAAACATTCAACTTAGATACTGCTACAACATCTTATACAAAATTCTACACGTTATAAAAAATAAAGATTTTTATAAGGTTTTTGCTTTTTTAATTTGTTTTTTTCGGCTGAACTACAGTGACAGCCTATTTTCCTCCACACTCAACCCTCAATCCTGTGGCAGTCTAACCAACATCATCCACTCTTGAAAGACAATCCGCTATCACGTTATCAGAACCGGCAATATGGCGTATGTCCAGATTATACTCCTGAAGCATGAGTGACCACCTGGTCAGCCTCATATTCCGGTTATGAAACTGATTCAAGAATTTCAGAGGGTGATGATCGGTATAAACCACTATGACTGGTCCGAAAGCAGGAACATATACATCGAAGTGCCTGAGCGCCAGCACTATCGCCAGGAGTTCTTTTTCAATTACAGAGTAATTCCTTTGTGCACTATTGAATTTTTTACTGTAAAAACTCACTGGATGTTCGATACCTTCATCATCTGTCTCTAACAAGACAGCCCCAGCCCCTACGCCACTGGCATCAGTCGCCAGCTGAAAAGGTCTGCTGAAGTCCGGGGCCCTGAGTATGGGGTGGGTACATAACAGGTGTTTCACCAAGGAAAACGCCTCTGCACACTCAGGAGACCACCGGAACTTCTTGTCCTTAGATAATAAGTCAGTTAAAGGTGCAAGTACAGTCGAATAGCCTTTGATGAAGCGACGATAATAGCCTATCATACCAAGAAACCGCATGATTTGTTTCTTAGTCGTAGGCTGGGGAAACTGATCGATGGCTTTGATCTTTGTCTGTGGAGGGCACACCTGACCCATCCCCACCTCGAACCCCAGGTACAAAACTGTGGCTTTGACAAAATCGCACTTACCCAGGTTTACCACCAAACCTGCTTCATTCAGTTTATTAAAAAGCTGTCCGATGTGAGCACAGTGACTGTTAAAATCATCGTCGTATATTATGACATCATCTAGGTACACTGTACAGTTGGGAATGTCGGCTACAATGTCGTTCATTAATTTCTGAAACGTTGCAGGGGCATTTTTCAGCCCGTATGGCATAACATGGCAACGATATGTGGCACCGTCCACCACAAACCCACACACCTCTCGCGCTGGCTCAGACAAGGGCACTTGCCAATAACCCTTAACAAGGTCTATCTTAGTGAGGAACTTGGCTTTTCCTATCTTATCCACACTGTCGTCCACGCGAGGGAGAGGGTAGGCATTTGTGGGGGATAAACCATTCAACCTGCGGAAATCTATACAAAACCGCACCTTGCCATCTGGTTTGGGCTGCAGTGTGACTGGGGAAGTCCAGCTTACTGCACCCTCAGAAATCAGCCCACGTTTCAGCATATAATCCAGCTCTTCCCTAAGTGCTGGTAATTTAATAGGGGGAACACGGTATGGCACTGATTTAAAGGGCGGGTGGTCCCCAACATCGACATCGTGCACCACTTGAGTAGTGAGGCCAGGAAGCTCCGCGAAAACAGCTGGGTTTGAATCAAACAAGTGCTGCACAGCTACACGCTGTTGCTCAGGCAGGTGCAATATCAACTCGTGAGCCACTTGTCTAGAATTCCCCGCCCACTGATCCGCGGAAACATGACAATCCCAATTATCCTCCCCCGCAGCTTGACTGTCCCTTCCTCCTTCTCCACCACGATCGCTGCAGATCAACACCGGGATAGTGAGAGGCTCGGAGGGGCGCCTCACATACTCTTTCATCAGATTTACATGGCAAAGTTGGTTCCTTTTCTTACGATCAGGAGTAGCTACTAAATAGTCTAGATCAGAAACCTTCCTTACAACCCGATACGGACCAGAATACTTGGCAGACAAGGGGTGTCCCACCAGAGGCAGTAGTATCAGTACCTCTTGATCTACTTCAAACTCCCTCAGCTTCACCTTCTGGTCGTATCTGTCCTTCATCTGAGCTTGTGAACTCTCAAGGTTCCGACCCGCTACCTCCAGGCTCTTTAGCATTCTCTCACGGCTTTCAACAACATACTTTAGAAGCGAGCATGGCTTTGTGACTCCCTCCCAGATCTCCTTGACTATGTGGAGGGGCCCCCTGACCCTGTGTCCAAAAACCAACTCGTTCGGGCTAAATCCCAAGCTCTCCCCAGGTACTTCTCTCGCAGCAAATAAAACGTATGGGAGACCTAGATCCCAGTCCTTCCCATTGTCCATGCAATAACACCGCAACATACTCTTGAGAGTCAAGTGCCACCTTTCCCAAACTCCCTGACTCTCGGGATGGTAGGCAGATGACACCACAGACACTATCCCATGTTGCTGCATGGTCTGCTTTAACAGAGCAGAAGTAAAATTGGATCCCTGATCAGACTGGATCTCCTGAGGGTAGCCATAACGAGAGAAATAGACAAGTAGGTTTTTGACAACAGTCTTAGCCATCCCGTTCCGCATGGGGTAAGCATCTGGATACCGTGTTGCTACATCCATTACAGTTAGTAAAAATTTATTGCCGGCACTAGTGGGGGGCAATGGGCCAACCATATCGATAACTACTTTGCTGAAGGGCGGCCCAATGACAGGGATAGGTTGTAACGGGGCTGTCGGGATGACCTGATTGGGTTTTCCAACCACTTGACAAGTGTGACACTGTGACACCCATGACACGACACTCGCCTTTAACCCAGAGCTGTCTCCGTCTTACGTGCCCCCAGGTGCCCTGCCAAAGGCACATCATGAGCTAATCTCAATAAGCTCTCACGGCACACCTTCGGTACTACTAATTGGTCCACTAATCCTGACCCGCCATCCCACTTTTTCTTGGGATCCTGATGTCTCCGATACAAGATCCCCTCGGACAAGAAAAAATCACCAGGCTGCGCATCCCCATCGCTCTCCAGTTCGACAGCACCATTACCACACGCCCTGACTTCAGGATCTTCCAGCTGCAAGGAAAATATATCAGCAGGTGCGAGATTATCAAAGTTCATCTTAAATAATTTGTTTCCACCTCCAATGTCCCACTGAGCCATCCTTTCCTCACGCTGCGCATAACGATGCTGCTGCAGAGTCTCTTCCTGCCCTGCACCTGCACTAGCGGTGACAGGCACCGCCCCAGACTCTAACATAGGTGCCAATAATGAGTCACCAAGAAACACTGCCGGCTCAAAACTCTCCAATTGACCAACACTCCCCGTTTTCTTGTGACCTTTCCTCCGCGGGTTGATAGACTGAGGTGGTGGCTGCAAGGCTCCGGATGTCTGAGAACGCGTCACAACACACGCCATGGTTTGTACGCTACACTTCTCAACCCACTCTTGTTCCTCCCTACTAACGTCGGCCGCCTTCTCGGCAACGACCAAGGGTGAAACCTTAGAAACAGGCACCGCAAAGTCGTTGCCGAGGAGGAGGTCGACGCCCCCAACAGGCAAGTTCTCTACAATTCCTACATCCAGCTCCTTCGTCACACCACCCACCTCTAGCTCCATCCGCACCAGCGGGTAGGACTTCGTAGCATTGATCCCCTGAACTACCACCACCCGAGCAGCGTTAATCGGTCTACCAGTAAAGTTCTTTTACAAGGTCTGAGAAGCCCCAGTATCACGCAATAGCTTAACTCCTCGCCTTTCGCCAGCCCACCTCACAAAACCATGCCCTCTATGACCCCCAAAGACGTCGCGGACAGGGTTCGAGCCTTCCGGACTCTTGAACACAGGCTGTGTCCCACCCTCTGATGAACTACCCTTGGCAAACTCAGAAGATATAGGCGACACCCCTATGCTGCGGGCCAATGACACAACCTTTTTTGGTGGCTTGTTCGGACAAGCATTTGCAAAGTGACCCTCCTTGTGACATGCAAAGCACTCTTTACTCTTTGGTTTCCCTTGGGAGTGGGAGGTACCATTAGACTTCTTATACGGGACGGTATTTGGTTTATGTTCAGTTTTATTGTCAGTGCTAGATGGTTTTGTGTATTTATGTGTATCAAAATCCTTGGGAGGGGGAGGGGTACGATCCTTTGCACCTGACTCACTCCTAGCTGCTGCTCCGCACCCTCGAATTAATGACAGTCGGAGGTCAGCCATTTCTGCTGCCTCCTGGAGAGTTCTAGGATTTTTTTCCTTTATATTTAATGTTAAGTCCCCGCCTGTGCACTTAAAGAACTGCTCCAAGAGAACCAGCTCACTCAACTCCGCAAAAGTAGCTGCCCTCTCAGAATGCAGCCAATGTCGTAGTGCATCAGACAAGTCCCGGGCGTGTTCTAGGAAGGTACTATCCTTGCCCTTTGTAACACCCCGAAACTTCAAGCGGTAAGTTTCTGGTTGTAACTCATAGGCCCGTAGCACAGCCTTCTTTAGCTCATCATAAACTACACAGGACTCTAAAGGTAGTGCATCATACGCTTTTAGCCCCTTTCCTAGGAGTCTTGATGAAACTAATGCTGTCCACTTTTCCTGAGGCCACTGGTGTTCCTGACACTTCTTCTCAAATCGCATATAAAACTCAGCCACACATAATTCATTGAACACAGGAACTAGTTAAAGCAGGTGCGACAATGATTGGTCCCGATGTCTGTTACCTCCCCCAATATTTCGCCCTGTTACCTCCACTCGAGATCTCTCCAGCTCCCTGTCAGCCTGATACCTAGTAGACTCTGCCTGCAGTTCAGCCTCTCGTATAGCTGTTCTCTCTGCAGCCTCAGCCTGAGCTCTAGCAACCTCAGCCTGCACACTAGCCTGTCTCTCGGCAGCCTCAACCTGAGCTCTAGCCTGTCTTTCGGCGGCCTCAACCTTGGCCATCTCAAGCCGAAACAACAAATCTGGAGTCAACCCTTGAGGAGGGGAAGGTGCATTTAATGGAGAGGGTCCCTGTGATTGAATTCCACGCTGCCATTGACCAACAACTTGGGGGTATGTACTAAATTCAGGCACCCTGACATTTGATATGGGGGTAGAGTGGAGGGGGGGCTGGGGACCGGGGCCCCCAGTCGCCTCTCCACCCAGGTCTCTCCCTTCTAAACCCAATATCAAAGTCCTCAGCTGATCTTTCCTCATGCCACTTAAACCCTGGTGACCCTGAAGACCTGCCACACACTTTAAGCCATACTTATTCAGCTTCAACACCCTGGCAGCGGTAAGGGGCACCTCTAAAAATCTTCTAGCACCCTCCTCGCTATCGACTAGCCACTCCACAGGTCTTTCTCCCTCCGAGCCCGTATCGTGACCTGACCCATCACTGTGTTCTGATGTATTAGACATGTTTGTGTACTGCAGTAATTATCACGGTTATAGAATGTGCCTTATCTCCTATGCAAGTATGTATATACTAATGTTATTTAAAGTCTTTAATGTGTTATATTGGTTGCTCCAAAAAAAAACTCTATGTCCACTGTATTCCTCTAATCATAAGGAATCTCAAAACAAATGACCACTATATTCCTCTGTTCAGTAAATCCTATGCAAGGTCGCCATTTGTTACGTCCTGGGATATATAAACACTGGGCTCTTTCTATTGGACTAGGTATGCGGCAACAAGCAACAACGGAAAACGCTAGATCCAACCCTTATCTATAAACCCAGGCAACAAACCACCCTAAACAGTCAAGAGTCCTGCCTGGACAACGAGGTATCCTATGACTCGGTTACAGGGTGCACACACTATAGACTGCTGATAGTCAAGCAGGCTATATAAAATATCACACAATTAAGTTGACTTAAAGCTTCAAGGAAAAGATAGATAACGGAATTAAATTGCAGAAACAATTTAATAACAAACTAGAAGAAAGTACATTTAATGTTACGTTAATTAATACAACTAATCACCCCTGCGTGAAAGAAGGTGAAAGCAAACAGTCCTCAAAACATCGTACAGGTAGACAAGATGCAGGTTTCTAAACTGCATGCGGCTACTGTAGGATCTGATGCTTAGCAAAGAAAGTACGTTACGGATTTAGAGAACTCTTAACTCATAAGCAGGAATAAATACTAGTGATAGGCCATACAGTGTATAATGGCATAGGTATAATTAAATAAAGGTAGCAACTCGCAACATAACCACATACAGGTGTGCTTCTCACTCTTAGTCAGGCAAGCCTGCTCGGACAGAGTCTCTAAGCCACACCCTGACTCACAATGCTCACAAAAACGGTAAACTGTGGCACAATAACAAGCATACAGAGATGATAAACCCCTAGCTGTTAATCTGTCAGGTGGCAGAGGTCTAGCCGGAAGGATATAGGCTTCGGATACCCGGGCTGAACCACCTGCTCTAGCCTAGGGACTTTCCCAAGTCTGTGCGCCAAATTACTCTAATTGAAAGGGTGCTCTCTTGAGAGACTCAGATCCCAAGTATCTGACTCTCTCCTGGCGACCTTAAAAGAAATGCAAGACGTGCTAGCGCAGTGCTGAGTGGACTAGGCAAGGGCCCTCACACAACACAACACTAGACACACAGGGACACAGACAAGAAAATGCTCCCAGACTCCCACGGGTATCCTAGTAAAGTCGTGCGGGTCCACAGGACTCGCACCAGCAGACTTTACTTAAAGGATCGCAAAAAGCCTCCCCTCCGGTCTAGCCCCTGCTAACCTGACACAAGAACACACTAGCAAGCATGAAACCACCAAATATGAGACAACAAAAAAGCTTCCTAGGTCTCATTAACAATTACATCTCCGCATAAGGCCCAAATCCTATCTAGTTATCTGAGAGCTCGTCGTTAATACAATAATAGATATAAGGTCTATCAAGGGGATGGGATAATTAAATAGATTGGTGAAGTAGTGGAAAGAAGGTATACAAAGTAAGAGAGAACGTTTCTAAGTGGGGTTGAGAGGGATAGATATCAAGGGGGTCCGAAGGGTACGACAGTGAGGTGAGCTCTGAGTCTTGGATCTGTCTGGACCCCGCCCTAGGCATGCAGAATACATCCCATGCTTGGCAACACTCAACACAGTTGCCGGGTCAAAATCCTCTACTCTGTGCGTGAGTCGAAACTAAGCCTAACGTTGCAATCGAATGCATATGGCAACGCTTCAGGCTCGTCCCAAGCTGGCAAGCGAAGCAACGTCCCAAGCCGGTCTCTCTCTCCCGCTCGTCTCCTCCTGCCCTCACTAGACTTACATCTTATATATTATAATGAAGCAATCAACTATCGAGAATAAAATATGCTAAGATGCGTTGGTTAAGAATAAGGGCAGCTACAAGCTGTGAAACAACATAAGAATATCCCAGACATTAGTTAAGTTGTCGTAGGATATAAGGAAAAGCCGGCCGGCCGGGTACCACCAGCCGGTTACTAAACGGCTGGGCAGCCGACGCGCGCGCATGCCCGCACGTGGCTACTATGCAGAAGCGTCACATAATCTATTCTGCATACCTTGCACCCCATTTCCAAATCCAGGCTTACCTACGTTTATATAAAGTAGAAATAATCCAGTTGGAAGCCATTAAATGTTTGTATTTTGTATGGCTTTTTTCGTAATAATGTGTGTTAATGCTTCGCTGCTATCCCCCGTGGTGATAATTTTCATCGACTTACTGCAAGTTTCTCTAATGTTATATCTCTATTTTTTGTTTATCTAATGCATATACTGTAGGCTAAGGAGTTTCAAACTATCATCAATCCATAATATCTAATAGTGTGGATAGTTTTATCATTCATGGTTGGATTGCCTCTAGTCTATCCATTTTAACCGACTCTAAAATTGAACAACATAGTCTTTGAATCTGGCATTAACTACTTATTTTATTACGCACAAGCTATATAATGGCATGTACTTATCGTATATGTATTTTGGGTAGTAGGGATGTGCCGTCGTCGTACTTCAGTATGTAATGAATCACGTGTTAATTACGTATTTTTGATGTGTAACTATGTACTAATAACACTAAGTTATCACGGAAATTGGTGCGGTCGCATCAACGTACACACATCATACTTGTGTATGTAATGGTAAATAAATAATATAGTAAGTACTGTACCAATAATGTTATAATTATATATAACTGTTATATGCATGAGTAGGGTTGCAGCGACATACCTACGTTGTATTTCAGTTCATAAATATGCATAGGGTAATAACATAGCCTACTTAATATACCAGTACTAATAATATCACAATAACAGTTATCAGATACATCTGTGGAGCCACAGTGACGCAACGTCATACTTAATTAAGTCGTAAATCATGTTACTAACCAAAAACGTATTAGTCACGTAGAATAATGGGATCGCTACAACATACACGAATCTTACTTCAGTATGTAAAGAATCAACTGCTACCCGACGTAAAGTGTAAAATTCTAATAACGTTTTGAGTTAATATCATCATAACATTGTTGTTGTTGTTGTTCCCCAAGCTGCCTGGCCGAACAGCCCCAAGGCCCCAAGCAATTCCAAGGCCATAACCGAGCGCCCCCACAGAACCCTCCCTGCCGACCACAATAAAGCCTGGGTGACCGAAGCCACTCCATGGCGGGGAGCTGAGGTGGGTGCGGAAACGCCCGGGACACCAAAGCCCCACCCAGGGCCCTGTGCCCCTCAGCAATTATGAAGAGAAAGTTGAGGGGCAAGGAAAAAATGTGACGCTTTGGCTTCCAATCTTGGTAGATTGGGAGGTCAATCCACGGAAGAGACGCCGTCACTTGAGATCTAGAAAATATATAAGTTAAAGGAATAGTCAGAGTAATCTATGGGTATGGCAGAGATAGCTCAGTTCTCACTCTGATAGACCAGCCCATCACCACATGACTAGAACCCAATCCTCTCAGCATCAGCTAGGAAAGGCCCTAGAAAGACGCCTTTGGTGGGGGGATAGCTCCCCTATTTCAACCCCTTTCGGGGTTGGGCACCCGCCCATTGTAACATTGTAACATCATAACATTGTAAGTACATGTACTACCCACGTACTATGTTACGTGTCAATAGCATCATAGTAATACGTAGTTACCACATAAATGTGGGCGCTCAGTGACGTAACAATGTCATACTTCCCGACGTAATGAGTGACATACTAAAAACGTTTTTTGTTAACGTATAAATTACATTAAAAGTACACGTGCTACTGACTTAGATTGCTACGTGCCTATAGCATCACAATAACACTTAGTTACCACGTAAATGTGGGTGCTCACAGTGAAGTAATAATATCATACTTCCCGACGTAATTTGTAACATGTTAATATAGTGTTGTCTTACTGTGGTCATTACATTATAATTACACCTGCTACTGACGTACTATGTTACCTGCCAATAGCATCATAATTACACGTACTTGTTACGTAAAAATGAACGTTCACAATGACGTAACAATGTTATACTTACCGACGTAATGAGTGACATATTAAAAACGTTATTTGTTAACATAATAATTACGTTAAAAGTACACGTGCTACTGACGTAGATTGTTATGTGCCTATAGCATCACAATAACACGTAGTTACCATGTAAATGTGGGTGCTCACAATGACGTAATAAATTCATGCTTCCAGACATAATCGTTAATATGCTAATAACGTTTCGTGTGAACGTTATCAATACATTATAAAACACGTGCTATTGACGTACTAAGGTACGTGCCAATAACATCGTAATAATACATACTTACCTTGTTATTGTGGGCGCTCGCAGTGACGTTATGTCATCGTAATTGCTGATGTAATGAATAACTTGCTAATAATGTTTTGTGTTTACATGAGCATAATAATAAAATTACACATACCTATTACATGCATATGTTGGTCGCAGCAACGTGCCCAAGTTGTATTTCATTACGTAATGTATCTCATATTAAGGATGTGCTAATTACGTGTTGATAGCATCCTACTAACGTGTTTACATAGTGTAATGGTAACCAAAGTAATTCGTCTCAACAACGTAACAGCGACGATATTACGTTATATAACTACATCGTGTTATTACGTCAGTAACCCGTTGACGCTACTCTACACAATTACGTAATATTTACGTGTTTACATAACGTAATGGTAACCAAAGCAATTTGTCTTAACAACGTAGCAGCTACGATATTGCGTTGTATAACTCTGTCGTGTTACTACGTCGGTAACACGTCGCCGCGACTCTACACAATTACGTAATATTTACGTGTTTACATAACGTAATGGTAACCAAAGCAATTTGTCTTAACAACGTAGCAGCTACGATATTGCGTTGTATAACTCTGTCGTGTTACTACGTCGGTAACACGTCGCCGCGACTCTACACAATTACGTAATATTTACGTGTTTACATAACGTAATGGTAACCAAAGCAATTCGTCTTAACAACGTAACAGCTACGATATTGCGTTGTATAACTATGTCGTGTTACTACGTCGGTAAGACGTCGCCACGACTCTACACAATTACATAATATTTACGTGTTTATATAACGTAATGGTAACCAAAGTATATTGTCTTAACGTCATAGTGACGTTGGTAACCAATTAGCTGCAATTCCACACATTAACGTAGTATTTACGTGTTGACTTAACGTAATGGTAGCCAAAACAATTAGTTTTAGCAACGTAATAGCGACGATATTACGTGATATTACTACGTCGTGTTATAACGTCTAATCTTTATCGCTGCCAATCCACACATTTACGTAACGGTATACAAAGTACCTTGTTCTAATAACGTTATAGCGACGTTTTGGTTCTAAGTGGGATATTTCTTGGTGGTTACCACACACTCCTCTTTCCCCTTTGCCCTTATATAGGGGAACTATTATGCCAGTCTTCCAGTCATCGGGTGCACTCCCCTTCTCCCATGCTAGTTTGCACATTTTCCATACCCATTCGATCACTATCTCACCACCATACCTCAACATTTCCCCACACACTCCATCTGTTCCTGGTGCTTTCCCCAACTTCACTCTTTTCATGGCTTCCCACACTTCTAAGTTCTGACCTCCTGATCCCCACCTCCTCCTCCACTACTTCTCTTCTTCTCGTCCCATACAACTTGTCAACTTGTCAACTTGTGGAATGGGCATCCCCGAGACGTTATAGACTGCAGCACCTTGGATTCTATTATACATTGCCTAGACAAACATCTTGCCTCAAACCAGCGACTGACTGCATTTGTAAATTAATAATTAAATTGTTCCCACTCAGATCCATCAAGGATTTATAAATTACTAAGATGTTACTTTCTTTTTCCCAGATACACGAAAGATCACTCATAACTGTGTTATGTTATTAACCCAACTGTCCCCTACTAACATCTCCATATTCTGCCACGGACATCAGTTCCAGGGCAGTAGTTCCCTTTCCAATTTTCCCTTTCCCACTCTAAACCACTGTTTGTACACTTGATCCTCAGTGTTTTGGAGGACAAGCAGCCTAGAGGGGTCGCTAGACCTGTTGTTGCTTGATTTCCCGTGTACTCCTTTCTACTCCCAGCCGGACTCGAACCTCCCTGTCATTCAGGACGAATGTCCAAGTTTTAATCTATCTACACCACGGCGTGAAAGGAAACTTAACATTTTCTAATTTTTGTTAACCCATTGAGCCCCAACTAATTTATTATTGATTGACGCCAAGAACCCAAGCAAATTTCGATTTTTTTTCCTGAAAAGACAAGGTATGGGTTAGTAATGAAGGAATACATGCATAATAGCACTCACCGAGGTCATCTGGGGATCCTTGTTTACCACTATGATGGGTAAATATGGGCGAGAATGCCGTCGATATCGTATTGACGCTGGTGCTGAGCGTTACATAAATAGCCGTCGCTCGATGCTGGGGTTGGAGGCGTTAAGGAGAAGGGAAATCCTACTTGGAGAATGTATTTCAATTCATGCATAAGTCGCAGGATCCATATTCAATGATGCCATCCTGGGATTTTAATGACTCTCGCGTTTGGTGGGGCAAGAATTAAATTAAATCTCTATAACTTGAGTTGAATGGGGCACTTGTAAAAATCCCTGTATGGTGTTCTGAAATATTAATCTTGCGACTTGGGCATGTATTGAAATACATTCTTCACGTAGGATTTCCCTTCTCCTTAAATACAAATTGGAAAAGGTTAAGGTTCCTTTCACGCCGTGGTGTAGTGGATTAAGGTTTGGAAATTAGTCCTGAAAGTTGGAGGTCCGAGTCCGGCTGGAAGTATATGAACGTCTATTTGTGATATATATATATATATAGTATTACCTGTGGATAGGTTGAAGTTCATCATCTTCATGGTACCGTTGTAACACTTGTAGTAGCAGCCATCATCTTCACCGTGTTTGTACACTGAACCATCATACTCACAGTCTGAAAGAACCGCATTACACAATAACACTCTTATAAAACAGTTATGAATGGCACATTAGCAAAGATGCTGAACTAGGATAAATCAATTGATAGAAGGTTATAATATAACTATATATATTGTACAGTCGGTCACTTTTCCGACTGGGCCACCTAATGGTAATTTCGCTGGGTCTTTCGCTCTGGTATTATTAAGATCCCTCACTTCCCCCTACCCTGAATCTGTTGCATATTATGTCCCATGGATGGCGTCGTTAGATTTGCTGGAAAGGAGGGGCATGGGCTACACGGAGAAGGGGGGGGGGGGGGGGGGTAGTTTGGTAAAATAATCACATTAAAGGTCAAACTACCATTACACCAAAAGTAAACGTCTACAAACACATTGTTTTCTACAATGATATTGTTTGTATATTAATTGTCAAATCAAATTACCTCAGTAATCCTTTGTATTTTAACCCTTATTTAGCGGCGAGCAACATAAGTCGAGTTAAATAAAGCTGGACTATGTGGCGGCGCTCGACATAACTCGAGTGGCAATTTCAGCACGTAATGTGGCTGAGAGAGAGAGACAAGTGGTGGCAGGAGACTAGCGAGCGTATGACTGCTCCAGACCACCGCGGCGAACCTACTGACACAAATCTCAGCTCCCTCCTCCCTCTCTCACTCGCTACATACTCAATTATGTACTGAAAGTACCGAATTACCTGCTTTTTGCACTCGCGTTGCACGGTTATTGCAAGAAAACTATCCATCATACAAGGATCGTTATGGTGTCATTCGAAAGCTCTGTTTATGCCCTTTCAGGGATAGGTACTAGTTTTACGTTCTGGGTCTTATTTAGGCATGAAAATGATCACGTATACAGCCCTATTTTGGCTAAAAACACCCCGCTGTGCGGTACACATAAATAAACCGCATAGGCCGCTCGTAAGGTGTTAATTAGTATAACTATAATAATGGTTTCAAATGCAAGTCACAAGGATAATATTATATTGTCTCCAGGCATACCAACGGTTATATTCTGCACATTTTTCTAATCAAAGCAACTTCACAGGCAGCACATCAAGCACCTGTTATTTTTTAGCATTGAAAGATAACGCAAGTGGGTCAAAAGCATTATATTGTTAACCCGTCAAGTGCGGGTACACTCTTAAGAGTTTTACCGATGCGCTGCGGGAAGACTCTTATAATCCCGGTTTTTGAACGCGTACCAAAACCGCGGATTTACACCCAGGCGGCTACAAATTGGTGCGGGTGTAGTACAACTTGGCAACTCTCGATACCACTACCCCACACGCCCGGCCCGCACCCACTCAAGCAGTACACAAGCACTTGTCATGGAGCCTACACGTCCCTCACGCTCTCGCCCTGATGACACAACCAGCCCTCCTTCTGGTGGTGTCAGCGGCCGTGGAAAGCAGAAGAGTGGCTGCCAAAGACCCTAGCTACCATTACTAGGGCACGAGTAGCTCCGAGGACGAGGAACCTGCACGTAAAGCACGTAAAACACGTGCAAGCAAGGGCAGTGCATAGAGGTCATTGTCCTTCAGGGACATTGCCACCATGGACCACCCAGGCAACTGCTACCACCACTTCCACCACTACCACCGACGCAGGAGGCCGCCCTGGGGCTGCAGGACCTGCAGGGGGCCACTGGGAAGACAGGGAAGGGCATGGGTAAAAAAACTTGTACCTCTGCCACTTCCACCGTGACACCACCACTACCACCAGCCGCCCCTGCCCCAGCCGCCCCTGCCCCTGCCACCTCTGCCCCTGCCCAAGTGAAGACAGGGAAGGGCAAGGCAACAAAGGCGACAAGGACCACCATAATATTGCCATCTAGGACCTCTGCTGACCCTGCCGACGCCGCCCCTGCCAGCCCTTCTGCCCCTGCCCCTGCCAAAGGGAAGAAAGGGACGATGGTCAAGGCGACAAAAGGCGACAGGGACAACAATAATATTGCCTGTGTCTAGGGCATCTACCTCTGCCCCACCCACCACTGCTGGCCCTGCCGACGCCACCCCTGCCGACCCTTCTGCCCCTGCCCACAGGACACCTGCCAGATCGAGACAGACGAAGCACCTTACTCTGACGAAGTACGACGCCCTGATGTTTCCTGATTCACAGGATGACACGCAGGATATATACGACGACGACGCCACCACACGGGAGTGTGGGTGGGGGGCGGGGGTGGATAGTGACAGTGAATCCGTTCCTCCCTCCCACCCACCCCACCTCTCCCCTAAACACATTCATAATTGGCTTATATATCGCATAATTGGTCTACTGTATAATATTATGTGGTACATTCCTTGTTATATGGGTCGCCTACATACGTACACATACTTTATATTATTATTTGTATTATTTTTAATTTTTATATATGATTGAGGGAGGCAAAAGGCAGAACTGCCTATAGCGAGTACCTCTCCCATAGTTGAAAGAGTGACAGGGCCGAAATCAAGGGACGTTCGGGTCAAAATGCCTGGACACACAGAGTTTGAAGCAATTCAAGTCATAGGAAGAGGGAAAGACTGATTCTGGGAGAGAGTTCCAGAGCTCAGCTGTTGAGTAGAAGAAAGTTTGAGAGTAACGTTTCACTCTTGGGTTGGAGAGTTGCACAGAGTAGGGGTGGGATTGAGTTGCAAGACGGGTACCACGTGCCCTACGTAAAGGAGGTGGTATACACTGGGAAAGCTCTGAGGAACACTGATTATTATAGTAGCGATAGAATAGCGAAAGAGATGCAACATTGCGGCGGAGAGAGAGAGATTGCAGAGAGTTGGTGAGTGGAAGGTAGTTAATGATACGAAAGGCCTTCCTTTCAACTTTGTCTAGGAGAGCGGTGTGAGAGGAACCTCCCCACACATGTGAACAATACTCAATAGAAGGACGCACTATGCCCCTGTACAGAGCAAGAAGCTGTGCAGGGGAAAAGAACCCCCTAAGGCGGTTGAGCACACCCAGCTTCTGGGAGGCTGCCTTAGCAAGACTGGTAATATTGTGACGCTCCTGCATAGTAGCCACGTGCGGGCATGCGCGCGCGTCGGCTGCCCAGCCGTTTAGAAACCGGCTGGCGGAAGCCGGCCGGCCGGCTTTTCCTTAGTATATATCCTACGACAATGTAACTAATGTCTGGGATATTCTTATGTTGTTTCACAGCTTGTAGCTGCCCTTATTCTTAACCAACGCATCTTAGTATATTTTATTCTCGATAGTTGATTGTTTCATTATAATATATAAGATGTAAGTCTAGTGAGAGTGGGAGGAGACGAGCGGGAGAGAGAGACCGGCTGGGGGACGTTGCTTCGTGCGGAGAGTCCAGCTTGAGACGAGCCTGATGTTGCCATATGCATTTGATCGCAATGTTAGGCTTAGTTTCGGCTCACGCAAGGGGTAGAGGATTTTGACCCGGCAACTGTGTTGAGTGTTGCCAATAGCATGGGATGTATTTCGCATGCCTAGGGTGGGGTCCAGACAGATTCAAGACTCAGAGCTCACCTCACTGTCGTACCCTTCGGACCCCCTTGATATCTATCCCTCTCAACCCCACTTAGAAACTTTCTCTCTTACTTTGTATACCTTCTTTCCACTACTTCACCAGTCTATTTAATTATCCCATCCCCTTGATAGACCTTATATCTATTATTGTATTAACGACGAGCTCTCAGATAACTAGATAGGATTTAGGGCCTTATGCAGAATTTAATTGTTAATGAGACCTAGGAAGCTTTTTTGTTGTCTCATATTTGGTGGTTTCATGCTTGCTAGTGTGTTCTTGTGTCAGGTTAGCAGGGGCTAGACCGGAGGGGAGGCTTTTTGCGATCCTTTAAGTAAAGTCTGCTGGTGCGAGTCCTGTGGACCCGCACGACTTTACTAGGATACCCGTGGGAGTCTGGGGGCATTTTCTTGTCTGTGTCCCTGTGTGTCTAGTGTTGTGTTGTGTGAGGGCCCTTGCCTAGTCCACTCAGCACTGCGCTAGCACGTCTTGCTTTTGTTTTAGGGTCGCCAGGAGAGAGTCAGATACTTGGGATCTGAGTCTCTCAAGAGAGCACCCTTTCAATTAGAGTAATTTGGCGCACAGACTTGGGAACGTCCCTAGGCTAGAGCAGGTGGCTCAGCCCGGGTATCCGAAGCCTATATCCTTCCGGCTAGACCTCTGCCACCTGACAGATTAACAGCTAGGGGTTTATCATCTCTGTATGCTTGTTATCGTGCCACAGTTTACCGTTTTGTGAGCATTGAGTCAGGGTGTGGCTTTGAGACTCTATCCGAGCAGGCTTGCCTGACTAAGAGTGAGAAGCACACCTGTATGTGGTTATGTTGCGAGTTGCTGCCTTTATTTAATTATACCTATGCCATTATACACTGTAAGGCCTATCACTAGTATTTATTCCTGCTTATGAGTTAAGAGTTCTCTAAATCCGTAACGTACTTTCTTTGCTAAGCATCAGATCCTACAGTAGCCGCATGCAGTTTAGAAACCTGCATCTTGTCTACCGGTACGATGTTTTGAGGACTGTTTGCTTTCACCTTCTTTCACGCAGGGGTGATTAGTTGTATTAATTAACGTAACGTTAAATGTACTTTCTTCTAGTTTGTTATTAAATTGTTTCTGCAATTTAATTCCGTTATCTATCTTTTCCTTGAAGCTTTAAGTCAACGTAATTGTGTGATCTTTTATATAGCCTGCTTAACTATCAGCAGTCTATAGTGTGTGCACCCTGTAACCGAGTCATAGGATACCTCGTTGTCCAGGCAGGACTCTTGACGGTTTAGGGTGGTTTGTTGCCTGGGTTTATAGATAAGGGTTGGATCTAGCGTTTTCCGTTGTTGCTTGTTGCCGCATACCTATTCCAATAGAAAGAGCCCAGTGTTTATATATCTCAGGACGTAACAATATGGTCCTTCCAACTGAGAGCAGAAGAAAAAGAGACACCAAGAATATTGAGAGAAGATGAAGGATTGATTTTTGTATTGTTGAAGAATAAGGGATAGTCAGCTGGGAGCCCCTTACAGGTAGATAGATGGAGAAATTGGGTTTTGGAAGCATTAAAGGTAACAAGGTTTTCTCTGCCCCAATTGGAGATAGTATTTAGATCAGAATTTAAGAGTTTTATGGCTTCATTACGTTTGTCGTTGAGGGATTGCTGGCTGGGGCGTTCTGAAAAACTAATGGAGTAGTGTAAGGTTGAGTCGTCTGCGTATGAATGGATGGGAATTGAGGTACAGTTGAGGAGATCATTTATAAAAATTAGAAAGAGAATAGGAGATAGGACAGAGCCCTGAGGAACACCAGAGTTTATAGGGTGAGGAAGTGAACAATGGCCGTCCACAACCGCGGCTATGGAACTGCCGGAAAGGAAATTAGAGACAAAGACACAGATAGAGGGATAGAAACCGAAGGAGGGTAGTTTAGAAATTAAAGATTTGTGCCAGACTCTATCGAAGGCTTTCGATATGTCAAGTGCAATGGAAAAAGTCTCACCGAATTCCCGAAAGGAGGATGACCAAGAGTTAGTAAGATATGAAAGAAGATCACCAGTAGAGCGACCCTTAACCTGACAAGCGCGATATAGACCTAGGTGCTAGGGTAGTTATTTGTGCATTTCTAGCCCTGGATTCTGACAGAATTCGTTATATTTACAATATAAAGCATTATTTGTTTTCGGTATGCTTTTATTTTACATATATGATGTATATATGAACCTTCAAGAGTGCTAAAATAAGTGGGAAAAGCATTTGGGTGGTGAAAAACGAAGATATTGGCCACCCGGTCATAATCTCAGGCGAGAGAGAGCCACAGGCAGCCCTCCCCTCTCGCTGTCTGGGAGTCAACTGAGACGAGCGGGGCGGTGTGTGCCGGTGTCTGGGTGTTGCATAACGATCTTTTATGCAACCCACTTGTGCTACATTATCGCGGGAGAGAAAAATAACCGATAAATGATGATAATAAGAGGAAAAATAGGTGATAATTGGGGGGGGGGGGGAGGGGGGAATAAGGTGGGGAAGGAGGGGAGGGGGAGGGGTGAGAAACACATGGATGAGTACTAGAGGGGAATTATCTCACCTAGAGACAAAATCCTTTGTTTTGATAGGCCCTTTTTTTTTTTGGAGGGCTTTTTTTATGGTCTTGCTTCCGTGAGGCCTATCGCGTTCCCTATAGGAAGCCTTCCGTGAGGCCTATCGCGCTTGCCGGGTTAAGGAAACCATACTGGCGATCTGAGAGCAGATTATGAGAAGAGAAATGCTCAAGAAATTTGGAAGCAAGAATAGTTTCAAAAACTTTAGAAAGACAAGAGATGGAGCAATTGGACGATAGTTGGAGGGTTGAGAGCGGTCACCCTTCTTTGGGACAGTGCTGAAAATACGATACATACATGATATTCCAGCCAACACACCCTGTCCTCCAATAACTCCCTCCCACCCAACCCCACCTCTCCACCACCTCTCATTTCCAGCCTCTACACTCATTCGTAATTTGCTTATATACCGCATATTTGGTCTATATGCGACATATTCCTTGATATATGGGTGGCCTACATACGTACACATACTTTATATAGCATGACAGTGCTGAAAATACGATATATAGCCAACACACCCTGTACTCCCCTTCATACCTTCCCGCCCAAACTCTCTCACCTCCGTTCCCGCCTCGAAACTCATTCATAATTTGCTTATATGTCGCATATTTGGTCTATATGTGGCATATTCCTTGGTATATGGGTTGCCTACATACGTACACATACTATACATTGCATAAAAGTGCTTAAAAATAGGAAAAATACGAGATATTACGCCCTAACCCGCCCTCCCCTCCCTCTCCTCCTACCACCTGGGTGCGCGGATATTCACCCGGGAAAACTTTCCGCGCGATGACAATCTGGCCGCGCGATACCATTCGCTCCACTTTTTTCAACTACGGACCCCCCCCCCCCCAGACATTTTTGGGGGGGTCAAATATATATGGCTCGATGCGCGCGAACATTCCCTACACGCTGATGTACTTTTCATCGATATTTGCAAGGGTCGCCCAAATCGTCATACCTCCGCATAGGGGTAGCTGTATACTACAGGGGGTGCGCATGTCTTAGGTTAAGGACAGTAAAGATAGAGGGTATATATTGATATCATGACACATGTTGGCATGCCTGAACAGCTGTAAGTGTGCCATTTTCAGAGGTGTTAGGATGGCGAGGAATTGAACCATACCATTTTCAACTTTATGTCATGAGACACTAGAGGTCAAAATAGCATAAACGTCTACAGTGAGGTAATGGAAGTTTGATGATGCAGAGTATTTCAGTCCTTATCTAGCTGTGCAATAGATCGTTAATACAATAAATCGTAAAATACGGTTGCCAGCTTCAATTTAATTTATTGACATACCAATGTTCCTGGATGGCATAGAATGCATAGACATTTGCATTATTATAATATACCTACGGTAGTTCATAAAAACATTTACTTTCGGAATACAATTATCTTGAGTTAATAGGCATAGGCAAAATACAAAAAAGTTCATGGCCAGTAAATGTTTGTAAACTGCTTTGTAAAAAGATAAATGATAGTAAAATATTTTATAACATTGTTAAGAACCTTGTGTTTGACTGTTGGTGTAATGGTAGTGTTTTTTTTTTTACTGTGATTATATTCCCAAATTACCAACAAGCTCGCGTTTCCATGGAAACCATTGTAGTATTTAATTTTAAATCTGTTATGCTACTACTACTAAGGGGGATAATTCGACAGTCATTTAGAAGTTCGTATATTTTATTTAACAGACTTCCTAACTACTCTAATAATAGGTTCTTGGCTCGGGCCGAGATGAGTTCAAGACGCAGATTGAATATTACGTCGATTCATGCTAGGTTGCAATTTGGACCCCTAAAGTTCCCGTTAATCCCTAACTGAATCCCCGCTATTCAGGTATTGACTCAAGTCGGCTTCGATCCTACGACCCGTTATTAGTGATTAATCCTAAATAATTAAATCAAAACCCTGCTGTGTCTTTTATTGAGACCAGGGCCTAATGAACCATTTGCTCTTTGCCTAACTAAAACAAAAGTGATATTATTTCCTCTACTGTTTAGGTTTTCCCACGTTTACTGAGCCTTCTGTATCCTTTCTCAATACCCAGGCTATAACACATATAATACCCAGGCTATAACACATATAATACCCAGGCTATAACACATATAATACCCAGGCTATAACACATATAATATCCAGGCTATAACACATATAATACCCAGGCTATAACACATATAATACCCAGGCTATAACACATATAATACCCAGGCTATAACACATATAATACCCAGGCTATAACACATATAATACCCAGGCTATAACACATATAATACCCAGGCTATAACACATATAATACCCAGGCTATAACACATATAATACCCAGGCTATAACACATATAATACCCAGGCTATAACACATATAATACCCAGGCTATAACACATATAATCTATCTCCTCAATACCCAGGCTATAACACATATAATACCCAGGCTATAACACATATAATACCCAGGCTATAACACATATAATCTATCTCCTCAATACATAGAATCTATTTACTCCTTTGACACAACCGTCGTTACTACACAAGTACCTCCACAATGACATAAAATCTTACAAATTACCGAATGAGATTACAAGGTCTCTCTCACATATAATATGGGCTCCGTCACCCAGTTACTTCACAATCTAGGTTTACAATCTTTACCTCAATAACACTATTGGGTTCCGTCACCCAGTTACTTCACAATATAGGTTTACATTATTTATCTCGATGACACTATTGGGTTCCGTCACCAGTTACTTCACCAAATGGGTTTACAATCTTGATCTCAATGACCCCTTCCGAATTTAGCCTCAAGTAACCCTGTTACAAACACGTTATGTTACCTTTCACCTTAATCAATAATCGTTCTAACAAAAGATGAATCGTGCCTCAAACGCATACACGAAATAGCTCTTTTAGACTTAATAATAACGTAATTCACATTGGACTAGTGTCCTTCACAGTTTCCTTTTTCACAACTTAATTAATGATTCATATGGACTAGTGTCCTTTCCTAGCTATAGCTAATCTATTAGGCAACTAAACAACTGTTTCCCTCTTTAACTTACTGGTTGCCTCATTTATTAACAAAAGTATTCTATCCCTCCCCTCTTTACTTTTACTCTTTTAATCTTTAATCTCTCCTATCAGATCCTAATTAATAACTCTTTCAGCATGGCGCCGTTGCTAACAAATATAACTAATTAACAACACATCATCATCTTTATATATTCAGGTGAGTCTAATTATTTTTCCTTTAGTCTTGTCCAAGAAGGACACATACATTTTTATAGAAACCACCAGGTTAGTCAATCACATCTCTCTTTTTTTCTTTATCGTAGGCGGGCCCAATATGGGTCCTTAAACAAATATATTCTGGTATTCTGGATCAGGTGTGTGTATGTCTGGAACTGTGCTTTACCACCTCAGAGCTGGCCAGTAGCTCTTCTGGAAGTCCTCACTACCGTCCACCTTCTGTCGTCCCTCTTGAAGCGCTTGACTATATGTGTGCAGACTAGCGACGTGACGACAGGCTGCAGGATACTGATGGTGCATCCTCTGAGTGGGCGAAAGTGAGAAGGGGTCAGGGGTGGTCTGGGTTGCGACTTTAGGTGAGGGCAGGGTAACTGGAAAAGTGGGTTCCTGGTTCTCCTTTATGCCCGGGCGAGAGAGAGAGTAAGTAGGTTGCAGTGTGGTAACCCGGTGAGCTCCGAGAGGTGAATGACCCCTGTAGCGGAACGGAAGTATATAGGAAAGGTGAAGCAAGTAATAATTTTGATCACTCTTATGCTTCGAATACTAGAGTTGGTACAGAGGAAGTAGTAGGGGGTGAGGAAGTGAATTTTAGTAGGAGATGAAGGCGTCGGGGCTTGACCCAACTTGCGTGAGCTTTTTTTTTTTTTTTTTTTTTGTTGGAGAGACAGTTTGAGGATACTTTTCGAGAGGGGACAGGACGGACAACACATAGGGAACGGAAGTATATAGGAAAGGTGAAGCAAGTAATCAAATTTACCCTAGTGATACGACCTATGCCAAGGCCGATTTTACACTCGATTTTACACTCCAGGTACCCAGTTTAACGTATGAGTGGGACGAGGCGAACACGAGAGAAGGCCTGCCCAATGACCACTGAGCAATCCTGGTGGCTTAACCAAGTTCTCAGTCTCGTGTGTTGATTGGTTGTAGGAAGCCACCAATCAGGCCCCTGAATTCATTTTAGCCACCATGAATCCAGGTACACATTTTCGTCTGAGTGAGATGGAACTGACAGGGAATGGAGTTTGTTCAACACTCCTGGGCTACTTGAACCCTGGTGGCAAGCCAGGGAAATTTCACCCACCCCTAGGGCAACATCTGGTCAATGTCGGTACCGGGTGCAATCACCCAACCAGCTACTGCCTTTGCTGGAGCAGGACATGCCAAACCCACCCAGCAACTGCTGTGCTGGCGCGGTCACCCATCCAACTACTGACCAGACCCTACGTTGCTTAACCTTTCTGATCTATTATCTGTAGCCCGCGCGTGGCAGCCTTTATAGTCACGCCTCCCGCTCTCCCGCGCTATGATTGGCCGGCTGGCACGCGCAGGGACACGCTCGCTCTGACTTCTTGCTTTCTTCACCTCCTCTTTCTTCTCTTCATAATAAGTCCCAGGAAGCTGATTATAAAATTCTTTTGGCGGCTTATGGGAGTAAAGGGCTGGCACCGAGGTATTAGTTAGTGGATAATCAGAAGGAACTCCTCGGGAAGAGAAAGAGAGTGACTTTTGAGGTGGAGTAAAAAGTCCAGCTTCGCGCTCTGATAATGGAGGCCGTTGATTGGCTGGTGGGCAGGGCGTGGCACGTTGCAGCAGCCGTGAGCTGTCAAACTCAGCTGGCTGTGCAAGCAAGTAAAAGGGAGTGCAGTGATTGGCGGAGGGCTTATCTACTTTAACCATGTTGACAGTCATCTATACATGAAACATAATATTGATATATAAAGATAAATTATACATATGGGTGTGCTAATATTAACGTTATTAACATTAACTTAAAGTCTCCATATACAGTATATTATCTAACACGTGTTTAGAGCAGTGGGTTAAGCAACAGCTTAAGCGGAGAACGGAACTGTAGCAATAATAGTATAGGAGTGTCTGTTTGCATAAGTAATGATTATTTTGCATTAAATGTTGGGATAATGAATATATTGCTATTAAAGCTTGTCCAATGCATGGAAAAAACATGCTAAATAATTTGAATCATAAGTCATATAATGCATAAGGAATAATTATGCGTTGTTGCTTAGTCTTCTGTATATACAGTGCAAGGTATACACATTGTAAATTATAAAACTTAAATTACTTCTGAATTGAATAATATATATATCTTGAAGACTATATATTTCTGTTCCTACAACTTTTACTTATTTGTTTATATTTCCCAATTACAGTAATATTACTACACTATAAAACGCCACACACATATGCAAACAAACAGGCATGCACACACGCACGCATACACAAACGCACATAATGACTAGTTTATGTCCACCCATTATTACAAGAGGTGTTACGAATGATATGATTATGATATGTAGCATAATTGTGTAGCATATAATTATTATTGTTACTAAGTAATTATTTTGCTAATTGTTCCATATTGCAACTGAACATGACCCTCTTTAAAAATATGATTTACTCCGATAAAGATTATTGTGTCCAAGAGGCTATATAGGACTATTTCGGCTCCTTGGGTGTAATACAACTTGCTGTATGTGAGTGTGTGTGTGTGTGTGTGTGTGTGTGTGTGTGTGTGTGTGTGTGTGTGGCAGCAACTCTGCCACCTTTGGTCAGGGGGTAGGATAGGGAAGTATCAAAGGGGGTGTAAACACAACTTTCCGCAACTGTAGTACCAGTTGTTCTGTTCTGACTGGGAGAAGGTGGTCAACATTTGTATAAGACCGGGGGAAGGGGGACAAGAGGTCAAAATGTTTATAAGTAGTTTTTCCTCTAGTCTCTTTCACACACAGAAAAACAATTCATTAGGTAAAGGGAAGTGGAGAACATCAAACCTTTGATTGTCCTATGGAGGAATTGGGTTGCTTGTAATGGGATTTTACATTACATGGGTTAATTAGCACTGCGGAGCATATTTGTCATAGGTTTAGATGGTTATATACAGTACACATTATTGAGTACTTATTCTGTATAATAAATACTCTATCCACATATATTAGAGTCAGACCACCGTTTATAAGTCTCTCCGATCTATTCGTCCATTTAGTTCGTCTTTCCCTTTCCTTCTCGTTCTCTCTCTGAACGGTTTAATTATATTGGCATTCATATACAAATGTATATGTTAATACCAAACACCGGTGTCATACATATCAACATTGGGAAATGCAAACCACTATAGGTTATCTGGGGCTACTTTGAAAGTATATAACGTTTTCCAATTACATGTGAGTAGGGCCTATTTTTTTCATATAAGTTATAACGATTTTGAGGATTTTAGTAAATAAGGGAGAGAAGGAGAAATACATAAATATTCCATGCTCCTCCTAAATTCACGAATATGCGATACCACTAATTTGTTTATGGTGCTGGGTTAGATGTAATGTGATGAAAGTGTAATGGTAAGGGTAAACATAGGTGCTATAAGTTATAATTATAGTGATGAGTATTTTATGCGAGTCGGACAAACCTCATACCCCTAGGTATGAGACAGAAACGTATGAGGAGCCCACAAACAAATGGTGCAAATCGACAATTCGGGCCAGCCCGGGACCTCAACCAAAATTAAGAGACCAACATTAACCCCAAGAAGAGCAAATTAATATTAGCTAAGGAAAAGACTAATACATTATATATATAGTGTGAGTGAATAAGTGAGAAAGAGCTATCTTACTAAATAGACAGTGAATCTAGCCATCTCACATATTCTAATATTTCTTAAAGGTAGATTTTACTAAAAATAGCTGTTCAATAATTGTAATTAATATCATGCGATAAAATGGCAACCATAAGCCTGGTGAAATAATTCACTTACCATCCCCACCCTACACACTTCCAACCTTTCCTACACAATAATACCCCCTACACAATAAGGGGGGGGGGGGCCCCCCCCTTACTCCCTATAGCCCCTCCGTCTCCTTCCCAGCAAATCTTACTACGCCATTTATGGGACATATTATGCAACAGATTCAGGGTGGGGGGGAGTGAGCGATCTTACTAGAGCGAAAGACTCCCAGCGAAATTACCATTAAGTGGCCCAGCCGGAAAGGTGACCGACTGTACATGCATACAACTATTTTGAATATAGCAAAAATATACTGGTAGTCTTCTTTTTTTTTAGTAATTTCACCACAACACCAAACACCTCCAATGAAATTAATGAAAGCATATGATTATGTGATCCACCAGGATTCGAACCCGGGTTATCACACACAGATTTGTAGACACCTTAACCATTACACCACCAAGACGGTTTAAAACAAAAATACATGAAACCACAACCTACACACTGCGATCTTAATATGAAAGATAGTTGTTTGTAAGAAACTAGGAAAACAAAAAACTAGATATTGTAACTCCGACACCTAAACTTAACAGAATCAAACTTATAAAATATGATACCATCAGTTTGTCTTACAATAAATATTTGATAAAACTGATTGATGAAAAGTAAATCCTCACAGTTCATACAAAACTAAGTTCATACCTGTCCAATCTCCTTAGTTTCTTTCACAGAACTTATAAGACATGAACAATTTGTGATAGAAATATAAGTTACATGCACAATCAATTGGATGGAGAAATTAATGAAGGTCAAATACTATTTGAACCTTAAAATAAATCCAAAATGTCTGCAGCCAACGTAACGTCTATGCATTGTTTATATCTGTATATTTGTTATTTAAAAAGACACAGATAATCTTCAAAACACCTAAAAACAATGAACATTAAATGAGGGTCTTCGCGATGTTTCCCATTTATTGATTACAATTTGTAAATTTGTTGATTCTATTCTATTCTATTTACTCAGGCCCAATCCCCACTTTTCCTATTTTTGTTTTCTTTTCTTTTTCTCTATTTTCCTTATTTTTGGGAGGGGTGGGGGGGGGCTACTCAAAACAGAGCCAGAATAGGGACAACACAACAGAAAACAATGAACACACAAATACAAAATAAAAATTCACACACATCTATGTCATCCAAGAGAAGACCCAGAGACCAGGGTCACCAAGGTCCCTCCAGCACTTCCCCGGGCTCAGACCACCCGGAGAGGTTCCGATCTCGGCAACCAGACATGCAGCAGAGCGAAATCACAAGCCTGCCCACCAAACTTCCAGGCGCACCCTTCATATAAATTGTCTCCCCGGGCCAGGCGCCTGATGAACAATTATCTAGTCCAACTTGCGCCCGACCCCTTCCCCCATATGACCACGTGTTTACTAATCTATTCACAAGCATTCTCCATTCATTCCTGTTTATTACCACTTCCTTTGCCTGATCTATAGTCATTCCTCTATCATCCAAAGCTTGAGTTCTTATACATTCTTTCCATCTCAATGAGGGACTTCTTGCCCTTCTATCTGTCTCATATATTCTCTTTATAAGCCTTTCATCTTCCATTCGTTCAACATGACCATACCAGCTCAGCACCCTTCTATCCACTCTGGCCGACAAATGTTCCTGCTGCCCCACTCTCCTACGTATCTCTTCATTCCTCAATCTGTCTCTACGAGTAACTCCGCACATACTCCTCAAGCAGCTCATCTCCATCACATCCAGCTTTCTTCTCTCCTTTTCCTTCAAAGCCCATGTCTCAGCCCCATAAATCACTGTTGGCACAACAATTCCTTGATACATTGCACTTTTCACTTTCATTCCGAGATTTCTCACCTTCCACATACTTCCCAATGCTCCAAAAACCTTCCTTCCTTAACACACACTCTGTTTTACCTCCATTTCCATACCTCCACTCCTGCTTATCATTCCTCCTAGATATTTAAAACACTCTACTTGTTCTAATATTTCCCCATCCAACCTCACATCTAGATTCACCCTACGATCACCCCTATAACACACCATTATTTTATATTTATGAACGTTCACTTTCAGTTTCCTCCTCCCACAAACCACACCAAACTCTTTGACTACCCGCTGCAGTTTCTCCTCAGAATCCGCCACCAACGCTGTGTCATCAGCGAACAGCAACTGATTCAACTTCGAATCTCTACCATTCTTTCCTACTAAACCCAATCCTCTTCCCATAGTTATTTTTTGTTGATAATCACTATTATCTGCACATGAAAACCCATTTGACAAACATATTATATTAACATTGAGTGTTATGCCTATTAAATTAAACATCATTAGCCAGTTGTCAATAATTATTGTGATATGGTTTGCATGTTCTGTATGGAATTAGGTGTTTCCTGTTCTCAATGTCGATAGCTATGGTAGCAAGTGTTGCCAATATTACCTTTGAGGGAAACATGCAACAGGGCTGAATTAGCGAGAAGAGAGGGAGGAGATTGAGGGATTTAGGAAGAGGAGAGAGGTTGAAATTGTGAGTAGAAAAGAGGGGAACTTGGAATTGGAGTAGGGATGACGTTACACACATTACTATAATCCTTTACTGAGGATTATGGAGGCGAACAAATACTCTGACCCTTTCTATTTGAGTGCCCTATGTGCATTTCAACACGGATTTTGAAGGTGCGAACAGTGCTACCAATGTACTCTGCCTGGCAGTTAGGGCAGGTATAATAATATAAGATCTACAAGCGCAAGTCACACAGCATTGGTTTTTTAATTGAAAAACAAATCGAATCCGAAAGGAGTTAGTCAAGTGAATCTTAATTCAATTTGAGGATATCATTTGATCATGCTGTTTATTATGAATGTTTGTATCTTATTTGAGACTTCAGCTAGTATGGCAGCTTTAAGTATATAACTTCCTTATGTTCTGTAGGGGTTGATAGTTTCGGCTGAGAGTACTGTATATTACCCAAGAGTTGTCTTACAATAAAGTTTAACGAATGTACATTGTAGCCATTATTCTTTTTAAATATTTATGTTAGAATGTTATGGCATAGATCTGACAACTGCCATCCAAAGATCATAAGTTGTAAATTAAATGTTGGTCAACTAGCCTATGATCAAATTTATTCTTCAAAATATTCTATACAAAAATGTTCGCGCGTTTGGGGCTAGCAACACGTATTATGAAAAACATGCATCCTCCTTCATTCACTGTCCCCCCCTTCACTCACTCAACCCCACAATTTGCCGGAGGATAACAGATTTTTCACAATACGTAGACGGAGGTCTTTTCAAAAATTAAAAAAAAAAAAAAAAAAAAAAAATGTTGGTGATAACTACATGAACTCAGGAAGAGCAAGGCTGATCAGAAATTGTGAGGCACCTAGGCGAAACAATTATTTTTGTGATGGAACTTTGAGGAGTTTGCATTTACTAATATAATGCCTAAATCATATTATTAACGTTTATAACTTAGGACGTGCATGACAGCAAAATACTTCCATGTATCCACTAAACTATTACTTAGACATCTGCTAGATGTTGATAGTGATGAATAGCTCAAGGATAGAGATAGGAATAGGTAGAAACTATAGTGGCCACTAAGAGTTAAGAATTAGAATTACTTAGCATGAATAAGGTGGTTGTAGTGAGAGCGGCTAGAAGTAGTTGTTGCAGAGGTCGTAATCAAAGCAAGTCTGAAGTTTCTTTTGTGAGGAAGCCGCAGGTTCCCAAAATGACGCATGCGCAGGGAACCTCCTATTCATCATTGCGTCATTTAACTAACTACAAGGTATACCGGATTAAATATAATAATAACCCGATATAAGTATGGATAATAAACCCAAAGAAACTTAATACGAAAGAGTACATATCTTTTATAAAGATATATAGTTATATAGTTATAAAGATATATATGTTGTGCATACGTGCACAACAAACTCACTTGCTCCCGTGTTCCCGATTTCGACTCCTCTGAATTCTCAACTTTGAGGCTCAAACTATCCTGTCATTCTCATACTAAATAGTTCTGTGCTGTCTATCTTTCCCCTAACTCTACCGACTTTCCCAAATTCTTCGACTATCTAAACTCTAAAGTGGAACACATTCTATCCATCTCTCCCTTCTCTGAAATCTCCATCTTAGGATGTTTCAACGTTCACCATCGCCAATGGCTCTCCTCTCACACGACTGACAAACTGGGTGAACAAGCCTACGACTTTTCTATCATAAATGACCTAGAGCAGCTGGTCCAGCAATCCACCCGTATCTCGGATCGCTTCGGAGATCAGCCCAACATTCTTGACTTATTTCTGACTTCTAATAATAATATATAATATATTCATACAGGTTCAGGGGTAGTTTATAGAGAGGCCTTCCTTAGGGTTAAGGCCCTATTAATTACTCCTTCCATTCATCTACCCATAGCCTATGCTAGCGCAGTTGGAAAGTGTGTACATGCTTAGATTGATATGCAGGATTCGAAACTGCATAATAAATCATAGGCTTGTCCACCATTCTTTAACTGTATTCGTAGCACAATGGATAAATGCACTGAATTTCGGTGTGAGCATCCTAGGTTCGAATCCCTGGACTGCCACATGTATTTGTTGATTTCATTAATTGAGTTTAGGAGTAAAGTCGGTTAGTGGAGGTAACATAATAATTCTAACCCTTCTTCTTATACTGTCGATCTTTTCTCTCCTTGGGCTCCTCCGACCATAAACTTATCTCCGTCACCTGTCCTATCTCTTCAGTACGGCCATCCGATCCTCACAGCCGGCGGCGCTTGTAGCACTTTGGCGCTGCTGACTGGGAGGCTCTCCGGCAGTACTTCTTTGATTTCCCATGGAATAACTACTGCTTCAGTGGCCGAGGACCCTCGGAGAGTGCTGAACGCATTACCAAGGTAATCCTCTCGGGCATGGAAGCGTACATTCCATTTTCTTTCTCTCAGTCTAATGCAAAAACATCTTGGTTTACTCACGCTTGTTCTACTGCTGTCCACAACATGGAGGAAGCACTCAAACAGTACCGACGCCTTAAAACTCAAGAATCTCATTCTTCCAATGTTTCTGCCCAGAATCAAGCCAAATCTGTTCTTCGACTTGCCAAACACTCTTTCATCAATAATAATTGCACTGAACTATCCAAGTCTAGCTCTTCCCAAGCTTTCTGGCATCTAGCCAAAAACCTCTCCAACAGCTTCTCTTCCTCGTCTTTCCCTCCCCTTTTCCACTGTGATGGCACAACCATCACTTCTTCCTCTGACAAAGCTGAACTCTTTGCTCAAACTTTTGCTAGAAACTCTACCTGGGATGATTCCGGTGTTATTCCTCCCTCTCCACCCCCCTCTCTCCTAATTATGCCTAATATCCTAATCTCTTCTAAAGATGTACTTTCTACCCTCTCTGGGCTTAATAATAAGAATGCGCATGGTCCGGACGGTATTTCTCCTGTTGTACTAAAAACTGTCCTTCTGTGCTGACCCACTGCCTAGGCAAACTCTTTCGTCTCTGTCTCTCCTCTAACGTCTTTCCTTCTTGATGGAAGTTTGCTCTCATTCAACCTGTCTCAAAGAAGGGTGACCGCTCTCAACCCTCCAACTATTATCTCTTGTATGTCTAAAGTTTTTGAAACTATTCTTGCTTCCAAATTTCTTAAGCATTACTCTTCTCATAATCTGCTCTCAGATCGCCAGTATGGTTTCCTTAACCCTTAAAGAGCAGCGCCCGGCTATAGCCGGGCACCAATTTGCAGCAAGTTAGGCTTTTATGGCTTTTAAAGGGTTAAAATCGAGTGTAAATGGCCGGGAGCGCAGCGGGACACACGTCCGACTCCCAGGGCCTACTGCCGCCCACTAACTCACCTTCCCTGTGTTCTCGAGAGGCCGGCTGTGTAGCCAGTAGTGAGCGTAGCTGGGAAAAATATACCGCTATACGCTAAACTCCCATGTTACTGGTACCACTGTACAGTGGTGGGCGTGGCCGTGCCGATTTGGCGCTCTGCGCTCTGCGATCCGGTGCGCACTACCAATATAGAGGAGCGCGGAGCGAGGAGCGGCAAAAATCTGAACTCGGAGTGCAGGCGGGGAGCGCAGCTTGAATTTTGCGCTCCTTTCTGGCGCTCCGGAAGCAATTTTTCCTGTCAACAACAGGTTCAAGAACGTCATTATCGTGTACAGTCATCGTACGGTGTTACTCACGGTGTTAGTGAACTGTGATACAGTGATACTATGATAGTGACAGACTGACAGTGCCACCTTCAAACCCTGGAAAGGTAAGAACCTGGCCAGTGCCAGAGTTTGTTGTTGTTGTTTTTTTTGGGCTAAATATCAAGTTGGGAGAGAAAGGAAGGATAATGGTAAAAAAAACACCCCCCTTGTCCATTTTCGCCAGAAATCAGGTCCCCATAGTCGCGAACGTAGCTGAAAAGAGTTAAAAGACACTATAGACTTCAGAGACTTTTATCATTTTAGGGTATCGATACCATCGGAATGTTACTTGAATGTATGGGTGGGAGGGTGGTTTGGAGGATGGTGGGGGGAAGGTAGAAGCGTAATTGACTCGTGTTACAAATATGAAGCCGATTGGTGAGGTAGTTTCGCCACCACAGATTTTTATTTTTTTATTTTTCTTCGTACGGATACGCTGGAAGTGGGTTGTGGGAGGCAGTTGGGGGTGTGGTGGAGGGAAGGCAGAAGGGTAAGGCACTTGTCACACAAATATGGAACCGATTGGTGCAATCGTTTCGCCGCCAGAGATGTTCCTTTGTTTTCCTTGTGAGGCGACCGATAGTCAGCGAGTGGGTGGGAGGAGGGGTTTGGGGTAGTGGTGGTGGGTATGCAGAAGGGTAAGGTACATGTGGTAAAAAACTAAAAATATGAAAGCCATAGGTGCAGTCGTTTCGCTGCTACGATTTTTTTTCGGCGAGTCAGTATATAATTATATATGGACCTGGCGCTGGGCGTGACAACTGACAAGACCCTAGTCCCGGCATATATATACCGTCGAAGACTGGTCAGCATCCATGATATGATATCAATCATATCATTGATATGACATAAAGAATTACAGAAACTGAGAAAGTGAGAAACTTAAACTTCAGAAAGACACCATGACTTGAGTTTTTTTTTTAGTTTTTTTTTTTTTTAATTTAATGAAGTGAAAGACAAAAGATTGTATTAATTTAGGTACATAATTAAATAACTTCTAGAAGCTGTTTTTTACTTGTATTTATTATATACCTATTTTTGGGAGCGCGGAGCGGGAAGCGCATCGGGTCGGCTGACCAAAGGAGCGCGTGAGCGCGCGCTGCCGCATTACCTTATGTCTGAGGAGTGCGGAGCGCTGCCGCATTACCGGTCCCACCGGAGCGCACCCACCACTGCCACTGTATGAGAACCACGAGTGCTACGTAGCTCGTTCTGGTCTCATTTTGAAGCTTTTAGCGCCTATTTTTTTGCTGAATACATTTCTTTTCATGCAGATACTTGATTTATCATTCAGGAGGGCCTGAATGCCCAAATAAGCCCAAAACCCCCCGCTAGTTAAGAGTTAAGGGTTGCTCTACTGGTGATTTTCTTTCATATCTTACTAACTCTTGGTCATCCAACTTTCGAGACATAGGTGAGACTTTTTCTGTTGCACTAGAAATATCGAAGGCCTTCGATAGAGTCTGGCACACATCTTTAATTTCCAAACTGCCCTCCTCCAGTTTCTGTCCCTCCATCTGTGCCTTTCCTTTCCGGCCGTTCCATAGCTGCGGTTGTGGATGGCCATCGCTCATTTCCTCATCCTATCAACTCCGGTGTTCCTCAGGGTTCTGTCCTATCTCCTATTCTCTTTCTAATTTTCATAAATGATCTTCTCAACTGTACATCCAGTCCCATCCATTCATATGCAGACGAATCTACCTTACACCACTCAATTAGTTTTCCAGAACGCCCCAGCCAGCAGTCTCTCAAAAGCAAACGTAATGAAGCCATAAAATACATATATCTTCTGATCTAGCTACTATTTTCAGTTGGGGTTAAGAAAACCTTGTTGCATTTAATACTTCCAAAACTCAATTTATCTATCTTACTACCCGTCAGGAACCTCCAGAGGACAATCCCTAATTCTTCAACAATACAAAAATCAACCCTTTATATTCTCCTAATGTTCTCGGTGTCTCTTTTTCTTCTGCTCTCACTGGGAAGGACCATATTACCAGTCTCGCTAAGGCAGCCTCCCAGAAGCTGGGTGTGCTCAACTGCCTCAAGGGGTTCCTTACCCCTGCACAGCTTCTTGCTATGTACAGGGGCACAGTGCATCCTTGTATTGAGTATTGTTCACATTTGTGGGGAGGATCCTCTCACACCGCACTCCTAGACAAAGTAGAAAGGAAATCCTTTCGTATCATTAACTCCCGTCCACTCACCAACTCTCTGCAATCTCTCTCTTTTCGCCGCAATGTTGCATCTCTCTCGCTATTCTATCGCTACTACTATAATTAGTGTTCCTCGAAGCTTTCCCAGTGTATATCACTTCCTCTACGTAGGGTACGTAGTACCCACCTTGCAACACAATCCCACCCCTACTCTGTGGAACTCTCCAACCCAAGAGTGAAATGCTATTCTCAGACTTTCTTCTATTTAACTACTGAGCTCTGGAACTCTCTCCCAGAATCAGTTTTTCCCTCTTCCGATGACTTAAATTGCTTCAAACTCTGTGTGTCCAGGCATTTTAGCTTGAACGTTCCTTGATTTTAGCCCTGTCACTCTTTCAAATCTGGGGAAGGCACTCGCTGCAGGCAGCTATGCCTTTTGTCTCCCTCATTCGCATAGAAAAAAACAAAAAGTCCAATCCTGGTGCCTAATTTAAGCTTCCAGTGTATCTACTTAACCTAAAATGTAGAGTTACTTACGAGTCTCGACATCTGCTGAGGTTGCTTGACAAACCAGACAACTGCCTACAGTAGACATTATTTAAATAACGTGTTTGATAACTCAATGTCTCGCATAAAACCAAGGCCGTTTTACCTTTTGGGTAGTTGAACCCTGGTATCTTGGTCATGTTTCCTTTGCAGCACTTCAGTGGGAAGATGTCGTCTTCCAGTAGGTATCCATGATTGTATGACGCGCCATCATGGTCGCACCCTGAAACAGGCACATCACAAATAAATATTGGCAAATATGTTACACTCCTAGCATAGTAACATATATTTGAATATACCAATTCCAAGGGCGTATATCATTGAACACTAAAGAAATATTTAAGATTTTCCAACATCCCTGGCCCCGATGGAATATATCCTAAATTCTTCAATGTTTGGTGTTTTTTAAACGATAACTATTAGTACACTACTCTCAATATTCTATCAGGGAGATTGTAGGCATCAGTCGAGCAGGGCAGTACCCAGGGAAGGCCACATAGTCATATGATACAGAGTTGCTGGAACTCCTGTTTCATTTGCCTGGCTTCCCCCACTGTTTCTATTTGTGCCTCACCTACACAGATAGTAGTCCAGTTAACTATCACAAACACCTCATCCTCCTAATCATTTCACTATACCTAGCAGGCACACCCGACATCTTTCTAAACCATCTAAATTACCTATAATGTACCTTGATTTTGGCTCTTGTCACTCTTTCAACATTTCGGGGAGACACTTGATACAGGCAGCTTTGCCTCTTGTCTTTGTCATATATATAGAAAATTAAACACACACAAGCACGATTACGCATGTATGTCCCGCAAACTTAACACTCGATAATCCCATGAGCCATTGGCAGGTGTGATTTTCTCAGGTGGGCCAAGGTAAAATTCAGCAGAATTGCTATTCTGGTAACCTGGGTTGTAAATCGCCCTCATTTCACTCCCACATCATCTCGCCCGGTAAAATGTGTTCCAACACCATGGTGCCATCCTCTTATTCCCGTCAGCAACTTAAAAATGTGGGTAACACTTTACCGGGAAGGTATTATGATGGAGTGAAGGGAGAGGAAGATAATCAACTTCAAACTTGGCGTGCGGGCTATGGTGATATTCAGTGAGCGTCTCAGCCAATCACAGGTCAGCGTTGCAGTGTGAAGCAGGTAATTAAGGAGGGGGTGAGGCTGGTGGAGTCACACATAGGCATGGGGCAGCCTAGTCAGCAACTACTCTCTGAAGGCACTTCCTACCCACTTATCCTTCCCAACCATCAGAGGAGGATAAAAGAAGAGAGAGAGACGGGCCAGTAAGATATATTGTAGGCAGCTTATCAACAAACCTAGAAGATAAATAGCTCTGCCACTGCCCATATCAGCCTAATGTATCCAGTCGAGTGCGGTCACATTGCACGCTTACATAGTATTACGATATCCAAAGTAGTCCAGAACAGAAATCAGGTGGTGGACGGTACAGAGAGATTCCGCCGTGTACACTGGCCACCTTTGAAGTGATAGTGGCGAAGAAAGAAATCTAGAAGCTGAACAATAGTTTATATAATGGACCCTCATGGGCCCGAAAATACTTATTGAGAGAGAAAATGTTTGACAGCCTGTCCTAAGCCCTTTAACAGTTGATGTGTCCTCTTGGAACAACCCATTCAAAGAATGTTTAGACAAAATCTACAAATAGTTGGTGTATAGCTGTTCTTGGTTAGCATAGCGAGAGCTATTCAGTTAGTAATAGTGCCAGGCATTTATAGGAAGATCAAGATATAATTAAATATCAGTATATACTACAGAAGAGTTTTCTGTGGCTGATTATATATAATTCAATCGATAGTTTGAAACATACGTGCCCTACTATCGAAGAAGCCAGATATACGTACTGTAATTTGTGAGTTTGGGACGTACGTGACCAACTTTCAGAGTCTAGAGTCGGTAGATTTGGGACAAAGGCACCCGGCTATTGAGAAGCTTGGATTATATAACAGATAGTTCCAAGATGTATGTATCCAGCTATCACATGAGTCTAGACTGATCAGCCGAGTGGGCTACTTAACTCCTTCAGACATATTATGTTTCAGTAAGTCCACGGAGGCGGGAGCCCGGTATCATTGCCACTGCACCACACAACTGTCAAAACCACACTGCTGACCGTTAGAATTGTCGGAGAAACCTGGGGTTGCAACCAACCGACAGATTTTCATCTAACTTACCGGACTTACTAAGCTCCATATGATGCTAGGGCGTCATATAACTTATTCTAGAATTATGAAGATAAGTTCATATGATGCGGTAGTGTCATATGAGTTTTTGGTTCACCCTGTCATATGACGCGGTAGCGTCATATGAGTCTGAAAGAATTAAAGTCTAACTCGTTCTGAGAAGTAGGCAATAATGTAATGATACCTGCAACCTATGCAAGCTAGTAAGATAAGAATTGTGTTAGTAGAGCTTTAGCTTAAATAATAGATAGGACAGACAATCAGACCTCCACATTTGGAAACATTTCTGTTGTAAGCAAACTATCTTATCAATATAAATATAATTTCGTCGAAAGCAAGCTATCGATCGCGATTAACCCTTACTGTACCAGAGACGGACGAGAACCGTCACTAAAAAAGATACTCGCCAGTATTAGCGACAGCTCTGAGCCGTCAGTAATATGTAGTCCTTTTAACTGCCATTATCGTGCGGTACTTGGTATCATGACTTGTACGCACTGCTCTGAGGCATTGGCAACACTTCTCAGCTTGGTTCCAAGCTTCCACAGGCTAGCTGGGTCAGTGCTCCTCCAACTTTTGAGGTGGGAGGGTGTTCTCTCTAACCTCTGAAGCCATTTTGGCCACACTGCCTGGTACGGAGGGTACATTTATGTTAATACCCTTTGGTAGAGTATGGGTTAATATCCATTATACGAAATAAGGATACATCATAATTCACATAGTTACTTTGATTTAATTAATAGTTATCGTGCCCTGAAACCGAAGTGGAAGTAAGTCAAACTCTGAATAGGGTTCGTACAGATAGGTAATAATGCAAATTTAAAACTCTGGAGGACAATTTATACTGTATTATCGTAAGTATTCACACTTTTCAAGTTTGAAAGTATTACGACCTGGATCAAGAAGCATTAGCTATGAGGAATATTAATTGCCTTTGAGTGTGTTAACCCTCAACCGACGGGGACCGTCAAATGACAGGAGAGAGTATATTGGCCACCCCTGCGGTGCCCTTCATATGACGGGTGCCATTTTGAGGACATTATGAGCTATGAGAGAGAGCTAGACTGGTCGTTGGGGGAACGATAGCTGGCCTCAGACCGCTCGCCTCCACCTTGGGGCGGTCACTGACACGTACTATGTCTCATCCCCACCTCCCTACTTCGCGCAACAAGGACAAGGCACGGGAAAAATACCTTTCTTTAGGGTATTATTTTCAACTCTGGTTACACGATCGTTGCAAGATAAGTCATGGTCGTACAAGGATGATTCAGGTGTCATTGGAAAGTTCTATTATCGCCCTTTGACGGATATATAATTGTATTACGCTCTGGCTCTTGCTTATGCATGAAAAATTATGGAATGAAGCATATTTTAGATAAATATAACCGCCAGCAGTACGGTCATGGAAACAAGCATGCCCGCTTTTTGCGGGTTAAATAAAGTACAAACTCCCGAACAATTGTCGAATTATTCCAACCCTATTAGTAAAAGTATTTCAAAATTATACACTTTATTTTTGTGACAAGCGGTGGAATTTGAAAAATTATTCGGTTTGAGTATGTTTGTTTATGTTACCTCCACCAACCAACTCCACTCCCAAACTCAATTATTTAAATCAACAAATCCATGTGGCAGTCCAGGAATTCTTAACAGATTATACACAATGACGACATTACTCCCTTTTAGATTGTGGGAAGAGGGAAAAGAGGAGATCGAACTGTGGATTGAGCAGTTGAAGGTAAGATGAGAAGAAAATGGCGAATGGAAAGGCTCACCTGGGGAAGGCCCTGAATTACATAAGGGTATGACTAGAAGGGCTTGAGACATGGGCAGAGCAGAGACATCCTAGTGGAGGAGATAAGCCGAGAAACCTCCTTTAGGAAAGCTAGAGAGAAACTCAAGGACACAACGTGAGAGCTCTGAGAAGAGAAATTACGAAGAATGTCAAACTGGTATACCCTCACCTGCACTAAGAGAGTCAAGAGACAGAGATAAGAGAAATCATGGTAGGCTACAGACCTGTCCCGTTTAAGTAAAGAGATATTGCATTGTACATAAAGTTTCCACCACTGAATAACTTATGGAGGTAATTAAGAGAGTGATGGATGCCAGAGAACTGAAATAGGATAGAAAGAAAGGGGAAGAGGAAAACCCGAACACAGGGGATCAAAGAACAACAGGCTGATGCTTTATTTGTAGACAAGCCGGACATATGGCCAGACTCTGCTCAAATTACATGCCAGACCAGACAAACAGACTCACTTGGAGACCACTACCTGCCAATAACCGACCCCTACCAATGACGGTATCTCCAAATCGGTGAAGGATGATACCACTATGATACAGAGAGACAGAGAATCAACCAAAAAATCACCATGCCTGTGGAGAAAGAACATTTTTCCCTGGACTTCTCATGGAGGGGCGATATGAAGAGGTAAACATATTAGAGAAACGGACGCCCTGTGAGACCGTAGTGATCAATGGGAGAGAAAGGAAACATGTTTGTAGATACTGGGGCGAACAGAAGTTGCCTGTTAGAAGAATTTGTGGGGAACAATCAGAAGGAATTTGGGACCCTTGAATCGTACTAATATTCAACTGGTAGGACCAGGGGATCAACCTTTAACCATTTTGGGTGAGAACCAACAAACTTTGCTGGTACAGTGGAAGAGAATAAAGTTCACCACATATGTTTGTGTACTATTAGGAAAATAAAGCAGTGGAGTGAATGGATATTTGGGAATAAACCTGATGAGCCAACTGGGGGAAATATTCAATGCGGCCCAAAAGAAATTCCCACCACAGTACGACCCCAGTGAATAGCTACAACCGGAAAAATTCCTCTACCTCCAAAGACATGTAAAATTGTAAAATTATGAAGCTTAATGCGTAACAGCAGGCAGTCTAATAAAGTTTGTATTGAAAGACATTTTAATTTTAGAAGAATACATTGGGGAGATAATACAGGAGACATGGAATCAAATTAGTTTTTAGAATGAGTTCAGGACTTTCTTGACGCAACATGTAACTGAGCCAACTAGAGGGAATAATGTACTCGATTTAGTCTTCAGTAATAAAGACAATCTAATTAGTAATTTAGTTATCGGAGGAAGCCTTGGACATAGTGACCATGACGAAATTAGATTCAATCTAGAATGGAAAAATTTATTAATAATAAATTCGACTCTTGTTCCTAATTTTAGATTAGCAAACTTTTATGGGTTAAGGGAACACCTGGCAGGTGTGTTTGGAGAAAGGTGACCCGAATCTCAGGACAATGGAGGATTAAGGATAGCAAGGAATCAGGATATTGACTTAGGCGCGAATCAGTCATCACAGGGTATTTGTTTACCACAGAAATATTTAATAAGACCATAAAAGATGCCCAATGTATATTAACCCTTACAAAGCGATTCAGATCTCAAAGCAACGATCCTAGATGGATGAATAGTGCGATCAAACGTACTCTAGGTTTAAGGAAAGGTATATCTATCTATATATCTATTGCCTGACGTCAGTCGACGCCCCTCCTCCCATCCAGCACCGCCTTCCTCCATATACTTCCTCACTCCATCCTTCCACCTCTCCTTCGGTGCACCTCTCCCCTCTCTGTCCCTCCACCTCGCTCTGGTACACAATCTTAGTCATTCTCTCACTTTCCATACGTTCCATATGGCCGAACCATCTCAAGATGTTCCTTTTCACACTTTCCAGCACATCTACCTCCACACCACACCTCCTTCTTACTTCCTCATTCGTCTGTCTATCCCTCCATGTAACTCCGCACGCACTTCTCAATTAACTCATTTCCACCGCTCTCACTCTTGGTCTGAGTCTCTTCCCGAACGCCCATGCTTCGCTTCCGTATGTTAGTGTCGGGTTACCTCACTGCCATGCAATTACTTCTTCACTTCCATACTGACCACCCTATTTCTTGTTACTGCTTTCAACTTTCCTACAACCCTCTTCCACTGTTGCACCCTATCCCGCACTGTTTCATCCATAGTCCCATCTTTACTCAGCACACTGCCCAGATACTTAAAAGAGCTGACGATCTCCATAGCCTGACCGTTCAACTTCACCTCACCTTCAAGAAAAGGTATAAATAGGAAAATAAAGAGAGGTGAAGAACATTTAAGAAGTTATTTTGCAAATCTTAGAAGAATAGTTAAAGCTGATATTACGAAAGCTAAGCGTAATTACGAAATAAAAATAGCTAAGGAATCGAAAATTAACCCCAAGGGATTTTCCAGTTGTATAAAACCAAAGTAAGAGACACAATAGGCCCTCTTAAAACAGAGACAGGAATTATCATAGATAAGGAGGTAGATATATGTAAAACCCTAAACAATTATATTCTGTCTTTATTCACGAACGAGGGCTTAGCGCTGATACCGGAGGTCCATCCAATTTTTGATGGAAGTATAGATAATATTTTAAGTAAAATATACATAGGTAGAAATGATGTACAGTTGGCCAACTTAGTCCTGCGCAAAACTGTTGTGGTGTGTGGAGGTGTGTGGCATTTCATCCGTAGTAAGCAACGTAACAACGAGCCTGAACACCATGAGGGGTAACCGAGCAAAAAGAGTGATACCTGAGGCTTGGTAACTTTCGTATTTTCGTTGTTGTTGTTGTCGTTGTTGTCGACCTCACGCCGTGTCCATACGTTTGATGGCGTTAGTGTTGATCTGCATCGTCTGCATGTCATCAGCTTAGCTATATAATTAGGCAATGCATATCGTTTGAGCTTGAAATGCACACACATAAGTTTGGATTCCCAATTAAGATAACTATCGTAATAATATAGATAAATTATGTTGGGAGACGAATACAATAATGTTGACAAATAAGAACCATTCATTTCAGCAGACGTCAGACGGACTCACGGAGGTAGGGCTGATGTTGATGTTAAGTTAATATTTTCTTTATCTCTCCTGAAAGAGGGATTAATGCTGGTCCTTATGTCTCACCGAAAACCAAGGCCCTCTCTTAGATGTATATATGCGGAAAGAAACGACCCAATAATTATAGTTTCCCTACAGCAAGTGAAAGGTAGATTTTGCTGAAGGCAGGCAATGTAAACATTAGGCATATCGTGAAATACTTAGGGTGGCGTATATCTCGATCAGTCACTTTTCTTATATCTCGCTGCTCTGTATTAACATTATCCATGTTTACCTAATAATTTATTGTTTTATCCACAGATCGGTGTAACTTGTGGATTTGTGCCAGTGTTCAGCTGAGGAGTTCATACATCCATAAAGTAATCTAAATAAACAGAACAATAATTATGTATTATGTGTTATTATCCTTTCACATGTTATAATAGGGATCCGGCATGAAACTACCTTTAATGATGTGTTAAACATAATAATGCAGTCGTGTGGGTTATAATATAATTGTGCTCACAGCTGTTTAGGATATGTTTCGTGATACTGTATTCCTATATATTCCGGTTCTTGCTCTGTCTTGAGTCGGCCACCCCCAAGAAAAAAATAAAATAAAAAAAAATATATAGGAAAAAAAAAAAAAAAAAAAAGGAAAAGTGGGGATTGGGCCTGAGCATCTAGATAGATAAATAGATAAATTACAGGCATTAGGGCGATTAGGCTATACGTAAATTATAAAGTATTTGTGGTTAATTTCAATTGTTTAATGTGAGGAAATTAATTATTTATAGCCTATTCTCTTACCTCCTTAAATATTTAATGACCAAATACACAATGGCTAAAAATATCAAGTTTAACACTCAAAGAGCGGCTAGGTCGGTAATTTCTATGTAATGCCCAGCGTTTTTTTTTTTACCATAAATGGCCTTGTTTCCGTGCTATATTTCATGCATAAACAAGAGCCAGAGCGTAATACAATTATGTATCCCTGAAAGTGCGTTAATTGAGCTTTCCAATGACACCTGAACCATCCTTCTACAATCACTGGTTGTCTTGCAACGATCGTGCAACCGAAGGGCAAAAACGCTAAAATACGGTCATTTCGTTACATAATTACGTGTGTAGCGAGGGAGAGAGGGTGGATGTATGTGGAGTACATCTCAGTAGGTCCACGGCTGCCGTGGCGAGCGGTCATGAGGTAACCTACGCTCCTCCCGTCGCTCGTCTCTCTCTCAGAGCCAATATTGCTCCAAAATTCCACCATGGACTTAAGTCGGGCCCCGGCACATAGTACAGATTTTTAGATACGGACTTAAGTCGGTCCCCGCTAAAGAAGGGTTAACCCGTCCCACCCCAGCGACGCGTCTGGCGCGTCGCCTATGTGTGTAACGCACAGCCCCAGCGACGCGTCTGACGAGTCACCCTAATTGCTCCAACCGTAACCTTAGGTGTAGCCACTCGAGAGGGCTCAGATTTGTATGGGAACTGTGTACATATCCCACGCAACCGTGCCGATGGTTGAAAACTCTCAAAGTCCACGTGCGTGTGCGTGAGCGCGCAATAACCTGTTTTTTGGGGGAAATTGCCTTCAATTTTTACTCTTGTAAAATACGTTTTCGGGGGCTCTGTAGGACCATTTTTTAAGCTTTTTGAGCGGTTTTTCGTGTTTTTTCCTTCATTCCTAACCCATTTGCTATTGTTTCTGGAATAAAAAAAAAATTGAAAACGGGCCGGGTTCTGGTGAACAAAAAATAAAAAACTAGGCGGGGCTCCACGGGTTAAAGATAATCACCCAAGCAAATTTGGTTATGACCTACCCGTTCTATTGATATAATACGGGTTAATTTGATTATAGTGCATACATAATACTCTGATGTAAACCAACTCAACCCTATAGGCTACAATTTCAGTATAATTTACTGGTCGCTTTATATGAATATGTTATTTCATTGGTCACTGCAGTCAGTTACTTTGTCAGTCCGAAATTACGTTTTCGCAGTTAATTTTGAATATCCTGATAGCGAATACAAATTTCTAATTTATTTTAATGTGTTCATTCCTCTTACAGTCAATTATGAATAGAAAATGTCTTTGTAAATGCCATATTCAAATGCGTAGAATCAACCTGAGCAACGCTTGATTATCATATAACTGCGAAAATGTAGTTTCAACATAATGTTTTAAACTGGCGAACAAACAAACAGACTTTAACTCTAGCCTACTATGATCTTGACCCAGACATAATTTTGATTAATGGCCATGGCCTAAAGGAAGGAGAGAATATCAATCTGAAAGGATATGTCACATACATGAAAAATACAACACAGGAATTACATGATGGATCTGCTATTCTCGTTAAAACATCAATAACCCACAAACTTGATGATGACTTTATATCCGATATACTTAGTGTTGAAATACAAACAACAAGCGGTCCAATAAATCTAGCTACATGTTATCTCCCACCCTGCAGACCATTCCTTATTTATCCAGATTTTCATAAATTATTATATAATAATAACCCTATGTATCTCTTAGGAGATATGAATGCTAAACACAGGCTTTTAGTTGACAATTACAACAATAATGTTGGTGATCAATTAAGCAACTTCATCAGAAGAGGAACAACCATCCACATGGGTCCCTTTTTCCCCACATTTGTAAGACATAATAGTGCTACCCATCCTGACATAGTAATGACCAATAACAAGGTCTACCACCACATTGAAATAAAACCCGGCCCGCTAACCTCATCCGATCACATCCCAATAATTGCAACTATATCAACTCAACCAATATGTATAAATATCCCCCCCAAACTTCAGATGCACAAAGCAGACTGGCCTAAATTTAAAAATATATGCAATAATCTTCTAAGCAATACAATAAATCTACAGGAAAAAACACTTGATCAAGTAGATGAGGCACTGGAGAGTTGGTATGAGTGTATCCAAAAGGCAATTAAAGGCTCAATCCCAGTAAAGTGCACCTCTGCTACTGGAATATTTTACTCAAATGCAATTATAAAGCAAATCCAATATCAATATAATAGACTTTAGCAACAGGCAACACAACTAGGTTGGAATATACATTCTTACCGCATACTCAGGTATTTAAGACGAAAACTGGCACAGGAGTGTCAAGTAGCTTACACTAACCGATGGAACCAACAAATCCAAATATTAATAGAATGCCATAAAGATGCAAAGACCTTTTGGAGGAGGATAAAAGAATTAAAGGGAAACAAAATAGCACAAACTCCATACCTAATTAATGCACGAGGGGAAAAGGTGTTTGACACAGAAACTAAACTGAAACTCTTCAAAGACACATGCGAGAACTTCTTTAAAATCACCCCCGAGGAAAATGCGGATTTTGATGCGGATAACGAGGAGAGAGTGATGCAATATTTAGCAACAAACATAGTCAGAGTACTACCTCATGGAGTTGTCGATTTCACCAGACTACAGGATAACAATTACCTCACAAGGAAAGTAACCCTAGAAGAAATTGCATTAATAATAATAAACATGAAAAATAAGGCTCCTGGTCCGAGTGGGATTAATAAACAAATACTAGCTGAAATCTCTGCCCAAGCACTGAAACACAAGACAGAAATGTTTAACGCCTGCTTAGCCACGGGTTACTTCCCAATTCAATTAAAAAACGCCATGATCACTTTCATATCTAAAGAAGGTAAAGTACCCACAGACCCTAACAATGATAGGCCCATCTCACTCCTCAAAGTCACAGGTAAGATTTTGGAGCGCATCATTATCAATAGACTCTCCCTGTATTTAGAAACAAACAACAAGTTAAAACCAAATCAGTACGGCTTTAGACCATCTAGAGGCACAACAGCAGCAATAGCCCTGGCCAATGAATACATTTCCCAAGTACTTGAAAAAAGACACCAATGTACAATAGTGCTCTGTGACGTGTCAAAAGCATTCGACAAGGTATGGCACAGCGGACTAAAATTTAAGATACTTCACCTGGGACTTCCAATATTAACAGAAAAAAATATTGGTTAACTTTCTGGACAGCAGGACCGCTAGAATCAAGTTGAATAACACCCTCAGCGATATCATCGAATTAAAGAGCGGAGTGCCACAGGGAAGCCTACTCTCATCAACTCTCTACAGGATTTATACCAGTGACTTACCTGACTCCCAACTTGTCAATTTGAACATTGACATCATGTACGCTGACGATATCACACAAATAGTAAAATACGAGGGGAAATCAAGAAGATTTATGGCACGAAAGATCGCTACAGAAATTAAAAGAATTAACGATTACGAGAGACTCTGGAAAATTAGAACTAATACTAATAAATTTACCATAATACCACTAGCTAAGATTAAGACTGAGGACATAATAGTGGATGGGGAGTTGCTCAGACAGAGTAGGGAGGGACAGATTCTGGGTCAAACAATTAACACCAGAGGAATTGTACCACACATAAAGAACATAATTAATAGGGGAAAGGAGGCCCTGGCATCTCTCTTCAGATTCAAAGACTTACCTAACAAACTAAAAATGCACTTGATAAAGACATTAGTCTTACCTATAATTGAATACCCTCCAATTCCTATGCATACCATTAGTAATACCCAGATGATGCACCTACAATCGCTTCAAAATAAATGCATTAGATTCGCCTATGACGTTCATTACCCTTACCAACACAACACAGAGGAACTGCATAACATAGCAGATATAAAACCAATGAATGTAAAAATGTACCAAAGAGCAAGAAACATATGGAGTAAACTGGAGACTTGCCAAGACCCCTTATATAACTATCTTATTAACAACCAGGAGGAAGGTAGTCATGCTTGGTTTCCAAGCTCTCTAAAAAAAGTAGCTCAAGGGGAACCAGCACCTATATACACAAGAGGTCGATAATGACAAGAAGCTACAGTAAACTATAAACTAAACCAATCTTAACCTTACGTTGAGAGTAGTGGGCCCGGGGATTGCAGTGTATCACTGGATCACCTGGTCCTGGGGTCCAGGGGCAGATATCTTACAGCAATCAGGGTGGGTATCACATGAAATCTGGCCTCGCGAGCCTCGGGCCCGGGAGTCACTTTGTGAACCTCGGGTCCGCGGTCTGCAGGGACACGCAGATGCTTAGTGAGATCTGGCCTTGTGGACCTCGGACCCGGGAGTCACTTGGTGAACCTCGTGTCCGCGGCCCACGGGGACACGCAGATTTTTTAACACTTAATGTGACAAGAACTTGTGAAGTCTGGCCTCGTGGACCTCGGGCCGGGGGGTTACTCTGTGATCCTCGGGTCCGCGGCCCGTGGGGACACGCAGATAATTTTTGGCAATCAAAGTCAAGTATATGGAGTGTGTTTTGGGGGAAATGGGAAACAACGATGAGGAAAACGTGGATCATAGAACGGATGACGGAGTAGCGGCTTGACTTGAAGAGACATTATAACGGGGAAAGTAGCTGATTCCCTCCTCCTTGCCAGCCGGAATTCAATCAGATTAACTGACAAGTTGCATGAGCTGAAATGCCTATAAGGTAAATCAAATTTAAATAATTGCAATGCAGACCGCCTGCAAATTTTTACAGTTCAACTGTCCGTCAATTCCTTCAACACTTTTACTTACACTATATACTCTTATTTCCCACGCTTTCTATCCTTATAACTTGAACTTGACCTTGAACTACGGGAAAACACTGCATAATACATACATAATAGCTCCGTACACAGTCTGATATCCAGTGATTAAAAGAATATATCTATCTATATAATATTTTCGATTGTCTGTCTGTCTGTCTGTGTGTGTGTGTGTCTGTTCTTTATAGGCGGCCGCAGTTTTTAAGCTAGAGCGTTCATACTTGGTATGCATAGTAAGGGGTCCCTAGGCAGGTTTTAGTGAAAGCATAAAATTCCCCAGGGTGAAAGGGACGGAGAAAATGGGCGCGTTTAAAAAAAAATTGCCGTTTGGGGCAAAAGGAGGTGTATGGAACGAAAGTTGTTTGCAGCCCCCCAAAATGGGGGTACGGATGAGGTCAGATCCAAAATCGGAGGTCATTTAGCGGCCGAAATCGAGGTCGCCGTTTAATGAGGCACAGGGAGGTCGAGGCCGATGGTTATGGGATTGATGATGGTGATTAAGGTAGTAGTAGTGGTGGTAGTAGTGATGGTGATTATGGTGATTACCCGGGCAACACCGGGTACCCCTGCTAGTGTTCAATAATTGGACATCCATATATGCTAAGAGTCACCATTTTAAAATTGAATCAACATAACAGTACTGATAAATATTGCATCAGTATCTACTTACAATACAAATTTTAGTTTTGATCTTAAAGGTTAATTACTTTCTTAAGCTTTATTTTTATAAAGATTGCAAATAACCAATAACAAATGCTCCCTGGTAAAGTATGGATTTTTCCTCTGTGTAAGAGAGGTGCTTCTTAACCTATGCTATAGGATGACGCCAATAGCAATTGAGCAATCCTAGCAATTACCATAAGATTGTATGAAATATCTAATGGATTGTCACGCTACCTAATTCGATATACCTTACTTGTTACAGTCTTTTTTAAAGGCCCATAAATTGCACAATCTTTACCAACACCAAAATGAGCCCCTTTCGTCCTCCTTCAACACACCCATGGTTGTCGAGGTAGTGGTGGTGGTGGTGGTTCGGGCGAGTGCGGGGGATAAACTAGCACATTGTTGAGTGACTAGTTGCTACTTTTAGGTAATTACCACCATTGCATTGCCTAATGTAATAATATTAATATACTATATAGAATTGCAGGGATTTACAATGTATATATTATTTTTACCAACCAGGGAGTTTACTGCACTCCGGTACTAATTTGGTGATAACATGACAGATATCAATATAACCCATAAACAACAGCATTAATTGAATTGGACTACCAGACAACAATGTGATCGGTTTATATTGAACAAATCAGGATAGGATCATAAAATAGTATCGAACAGCATAACTTCAGATTAGAAGAAACAACATACACGTCAATAGAATACTTTTACTACATAGAATTTCCTAAAACACGGTAAAAGTAGACATTCGATTCATACTTTGTTTATCTTTATATTGATAATACAAATATAAGAATCCTTAAAATTTTCCGTTAACTTATGACTATTAGACGCCGTTCCTAAGCTTAATGCAATACAATAAAGTAATTGGAACAATAAATAAGTGATCATAGTCTTGAATAGGGTTATTGACTATTAGAATACTCTTGTTAAGAGCGATCCTTTTGAAACTAAATGTCATATGCTGGCGATAACTGGGAACACATAAATGTAGATAAAGTTTGCTAGAGCTTCTATCTATCTATCTATTGCCTGACGCCGTAATCCCCGAAGGGGTGGCCACGAACGAACCGCCCCCATGCACCTCTGTCCCTAGTCAGTCGATGCCCCTCCTCCCAACCAGCACCGCCTTCATTCATATACTTCCTCACTCCATCCTTCCACCTCTCCTTCCGTGCTCCTCTCCCTCTCTGTCCTTCCACCTCACTCTCGTACACCCTCTTAGTCAATCTCTCGCTTTCCATACGTTCCATATGGCCGAACCATCTCAAGTTGTTCCTTTTCACACTTTCCAGCACATCTACCTCCACACCACACCTCCTTCTTACTTCCTCATTCGTCTGTCTATCCCTCCATGTAACTCCGCACTCACTTCTCAAGCAACTCATTTCCACCGCTCTCACTCTTGGTCTATGTCTCTTCCCGAACGTCCATGCTTCGCTTCCGTATGTTAGTGTTGGGATTACCACACTGTCATGCAAGGACTTCTTCACTTCCATACAGACCACCCTATTTCTTGTTACTGCTTTCAACGTTCCTACAACCCTCTTCCACTGATGCACCCTCCCCCGCACCTCCTCATCCACAGTCCCATCTTTACTCAGCACACTGGCCAGATACTTAAAAGAGCTGACGATCTCCATAGCCTGACCGTTCAACTTCACCTCACACTCTGTGACTTCACCCCTTTCGAAAACCATAACCTTGCTCTTGCCCGCATTTACCTTCAAATTCCGTTTTACGCACACTGTTCCAAACTCATTTACCAAACCCTGTAGCTCCCATTCATTATCACTCATCAGAACTGTATCATCCGCAAACAGCAGTATAGGCAGCTTCCACTCATTTCCCTCCCTTTTCAGCGATACACCAACATCAGTTGCTCTTGATAGTATTTCTGTCATGACTCCATCCATATATACAGTAAACAACCACGGGGACATCACACACCCCTGTTTCAAACCAACATTTAGGTCAAAGAACTCGCTCTGCTCACTCTACACACGTACTGCCGCCTTTGCACCCTCGTACATACTCTTCACTGCTTTCAGCAACTTGCCATCTACTCCGTATATTCTAAGTACTTTCCACAAACCTTCTCTATCCACTCTGTCATAGGACTTCTCCAAGTCCCTAAAGGCAACATACACCTTTTGTTTCTTCTCCAGATATTTCTCCACAACACAATTCAGGGTAAAAATCTGATCTACACATCCTCTTCCCTTTCTAAAAACCTCCCTGCTCGTCGCCTATCCATTTCTCCGTTCTCACTCTCACTCTCTCAATCACTACCCGACTGTATATACCTTCCCTACTACCCTTAGAAGACATATTCCTCGGTGGTTACCACACACTCCTCTTTCCCCTTTGCCCTTATATAGGGGGACTATTATGCCAGTCTTCCAGTCATCGGGTGCCTCCCATGCTAGTTTGCACATTTTCGATACCCATTCGAGCACTATCTCACCACCATACCTCAACATTTCCCCACACACTCCATCTGTTCCTGGTGCTTTCCCCAACTTCACTCTTTTCATGGCTTCCCACACTTCTGACCTCCTGATTCCCACCTCCTCCTCCACTACTTCTCTTCTTCTCCTTCGCATACCATATCCAACTATGTTTGCTGGCTCTTCATTCCTTACATTTAGCAACTCATTGAAGTACTCCCTCCATCTTTCGACTCTCTCTTGCTTCTCGGCTAGCATTCTCCCATTCTTATCTTTCACACCCTTACTGTTTCCTTTGCTACCTTCCCTAACTTTCTTGACTTCTTTCCAGAAAAGTTTCTTAGTCTCCCTCCATTTAACACTCAGATTCCTTCCAAATTCCTTATCTACTTTTCTCTTAATTTCCTTCACTACTCTCTTCACCACCCTCTTTCTCTCCACGTACCTCGCTCGTTAGAGCTTAAGATCTTAATAAACAGTTACTGATAATTAGGATATGCATATTACTGGAACGTTATCCTATTATGCATTGCATAACTTTGTGCACACATAGCAAGTGATTATATCGGTACACGTTTTACGATTCCCCGTGTTAATTCTCTCTCTCTCTCTCTCTCTCTTTTTCTCGAATGGTATGGAAAACTCCTTGTCGCTGATGGTAGGGCGCTCAACAGACAAATATCAACAGGTCAGCGTCACTCTAACCACTAACATGACTTAGATCACCGTAATAAGAGTTATAGTATGAATATCATTACCTCTACCTGCTACATTAGCGTTTTTAAACCATAGCCACATGTATTATTATTCAATAAGAAACCCTTTGGTAAAATAGGTAGCAAATATTAAATTTGCATGCTTATATCATTCACAATACCTATACATAATTATTAACAATACTAGCTCCTCAAACATACAAAAGCTTTCGACAAATTTAGAATACCTTGTTCCAACCCTAGCTCATCCCTTCTCCACCTTTACACTCCCAGGATTCCAGAGAATGGAAGGGGAAAATATATCTTTGATAACTATCATCCAGTGTAGGGATGCAACTAGTGCGGTTTTATTATGGTGATGATAGTGTCGGTGGTGTAGGCTTGTATTATTTGGGATTCATTTAAACAAAATGTTCTAAGTCTATATGCACGTGCTGTAGTATGTTACACATAATATATTAAACATAAACATCCAACACATTAAATATTTATTGGCGTCTCGGTTGAAGCCCTACAAAGGATAACTTTTTTAGTTGAACTTATAAATGTTAGCCATTATACGGCTAAACAGACAACATTTATTTGATTTTGTTAATACAACTACAACATTTCCATACTCGACTTCCGAAGGACTTCTAGGAATCAAAATATCCATAACAATATTAGTTAACTATTTAACTGGCTAGCTAATTTTAATATTCATTGCAAGACTATATAATCTTTCAATATTCGTTTGGACTAATTCACGCAATCATACCCTAATCAACTTCGCTCCATTGCTCAATATGTGAGGTAAAATCAACTGAGTTACTTCTACCTCTTCGTTTTCTTAAAAAGTAGCAGCCTTTCTGTTGTTTTTTTCACATTCCTTTGTGGATATATATTTATATGAGAGAGCGAGAGAGAGACGCAACATGGATAACATTAAACAAGTGGGTACCGGTATCAAAATAACCCCTCGACTAAATCATACTTCCTTAGTAGGCCTATCAATAACTATGTATAAATACCTAATTACTCTTTTACAGCCTATGCCTATACTGTATATACAGGTGTATATATATATATATATATATATAGATAAGATTAGGATGAAGGGTGGGATTCCTATTGCTTGCTCTATCTTGCTAAGAAGAGGTGTCAGACGTGAATGGTTGTCCAGAGCAATTGGTTTTAATTGTTGGCTGGCAAAGTTGTGCAAAGAGTTGTCATTACCATTCATAGACAACTGGAGCCTCTACTACGGTAACGATAGCTTGTACGCAAGGGACGGGGTGCATTTAAGTAGGAAAGGGATAGGGATGCTAGGAAAGTTAGTTGATAGAACAGTTGAGGTGGGGTTTAAAATTGGAAATGCCCCATCAAAAGAAAACAAAATAAATTAGGTGATAGAAAAAATAGTCAGGAAAGGAAATTAGATGTTATTAATAACATTGAAACAATAGGTGACAATGCAGTAATAGAAGTTAGTCATATAAATAGTGGTACAATATCTACCTTAGTAAAAGATAATAACAACAGTCAAATAGATACTAATAGAAGAAAAGAAGGTCCACCAGACACCAGTAAAAGAAATACACTGAGATTATATTACACAAACTGTAGGAGTTTATGTAATAAAATGGAAGAACTTAGAGCACTTGTTAGCAATGAAAATATAGACATAATAGCGCTTACTGAAACATGGATTAATACAGAATCCAAGCATTTTTTAGCAGAATTTGATATACCAGGATATAGTTTGTTTAAATATGACCGAACAAGTAGGAGGAGCGGCGGTATAGCAGTGTTTGTCAGGAGTTCATTAAAATACTGTACTAAATCAGGTATTAGGCTAAATAATGATAACGAAAGTGTTTGGGTAGAGGTTAGCGAAGGTAGCGAGACCATAGTTATTGGAGTAATTTATAGACCACCAAATATGAGTAGAAATGAAGGTAAATCTGTATGGCAGGAAGTGAAAATAGCATCAAGGTTTAGCAATGTGTGCATTATGGGGGATTTTAATTTTCCGAAGATAGATTGGCAGCATCAGATCGGCGACTCAGATTCTGAGGAGTTTATTGAGGCGGTACAAGATAGTTTTTTATTTCAATTCATTGACTCGCCGACTAGAGGTAATAATATCCTTGATTTAGTTCTCAGTAATAATGAACATATGATAAATAATGTTGAGATAGGGGACCAACTAGGAAATAGTGATCACAAATCTATTTATTTTAATATACAATGGACAGGAAATGCTAAAGAGAATCCGTCACTTATCCCAGATTTCAGAAAAGCCGATTATGGTGGGATAAGAAGAGCCTTAAGGGTGGACCCTATTGTTAAACAATTAAGTCAGGATAAGCCAGAGTTAAGCTTGACAGCTACATATGAACAGTTTATGTCTTCACTTCACAATACGCAAAATACATATATCCCCAAAAGAAGATTTAGATCGATACAGAACCAACCAAAATGGATGAATACTAAACTAATAGATCTTATAGGAAAAGGAAAGGAATATATAGAAAAATTAAGAAAGCGAAACTCACCTACTTATTTACTATCAGACTCTATCAAGACAGGTCAAAAAGGAAATTAGGACAGCAAAAAGAAATTATGAAATAAGGATAGCCAACGACTCAAAAAATAACCCTAAAGCTTTTTACCAACTATATAAATCTAAAGTTAGAAATGTAATAGGCCCCCTTAAAATTTCGATAGGAGAAATGACAGAAAATTATTTAGAAATGTGCAGTACATTAAATAGTCAGTTTCTATCCGTTTTCACTAATGAAAATTTAGCACAGATTCCAGAAGTCAGTAAGGTATATAGCGATAGTATAGAAAATAGGTTAAGTACAGTTACTATAAGTAGAAATGATGTGCTTAAGGAAATTGACAGACTGAAGCCCCATAAATCACCTGGTCCTGATGAGGTATATGCTAGAGTATTAAAAGAATGCAGAGATGAGTAATGTTTAGTTACCCATTAACATTTCTTTTTAACAAGTCATTAGAAACAGGTATAGTTCCAGAAGCTTGGAAGCTTGCAAATGTAGTTCCGATCTTCAAAAAAGGTGATAAATCCATAGCATCAAATTAACGTCCCATTAGTCTCACTTCAATCATAGGAAAGCTACTAGAGTCAATTATTGCTAGGCAAATGAGAAACCACTTAGACACATTTAACTTAATAAATTCTTCTGAGCATGGATTCACTCAGGGACGTTCTTGCCTTACTAATTTGCTTAGCTTTTTCTCAGAGGTATATGAAGCAGTAGATAATGACAAATCATATGATATTATATATTTAGATTTCAGTAAAGCTTTTGTTACGACCGGGACTACGAATAAAACAAGGGCACTCAATGATTGGACTAGTAATAGGGCACTATGCAACAACGGTACGCTAGATCCAAACCCTCGAACTTATATGCCGGCGAACAAAACACCTATACCCTCCAGGGTTAATCTGCGATAGCGGGGTATCCTTAACTGGGCATAAATGTACTCTACTTCAGGGTAACCGACACTGGTATAGCCTGATAACAAACAAGGTGCAAGTTACGTTAAAATGCATAAAAAGGAATCTATGGAAAGATCAATTAAATCACTACAAGATTTAATACAATAAAAAGATGCTTCAATACAGTTACTCTAAACAACAATAAACTCTTCACTCCTATCTGAAAGAAAGTGAAGTTGAGTCCTACAGCATAGACCTGGAAACTTCTGAAGAAAGTCTGATGCTCGTACTGACCTTGAACTATATAAATGCAGGAGGCACGAAACCACACGTGTAAATCGAATACACAAAAAGATAGGACATATAATGTTAACTGACACGAGAATACTATAAATGCGCAAAGGTAGCAATGCTCGACACAAAAAGAAGTACTTCCTCATCAACGAAACAGTCTGCTATGGTTGTGTGGCTCAACAACAACCTAGACTAATAAATGCTGTGAATAATAATGCATACATATCAAAGAGCTTATATTAAATACTAACAAGTGTCTACTCGATTAATAATGTCTAGCTGGGATACTCTAGGTAAGGAACTGGGGTTGAGCAAGACAGGCTCGTAGCCTAGCGATGTCCTTAAGACTGCATCCTTTAAGTTACGTTAATTGACAAGGGGGCTCTCTTGATAGATCCAGATCACAAGTATCTGGTTCTATCCTGGCGACCCTCTAAAGACAAGCAAAGAGGCAGCAAAGTGTGGAACTGGTACAGGCCAAAACCCTCAGTCAACACAATGCTGCACTCGCAAAGGACGCAACCGAAAAGACAACACAGGCTACCACAGGACCGGTCGAAGTCGTGTAGGTATAAGCAAACCGTACACACATCGGAGACAACGACTACAGTTACCTTATCCCAGTCTAGCATTAAATAAAAGAGCAGAAACACTAAATCAATAATGGAGACCCACAAAGTTCTTAACCTATACTAACTAAGAACCCTCAAACCTATTCTAAGTACATGTAAATATCTCTGAGGACGGCGCATGCAATACAATGGGCCGGCTAAGAAAACCGTATGCAGAACCGAAGGGGATAAGTAATTGAATAAAGGCGAGAAGTAATGGAAAAGAAGAAGTTCAGAGAGAGAAACAGTAATAAAGGTGGTGATCGGGGGAGAGTATGCAAAGGGAAGTTAGAAGCACGCGCGCCAAGCCTATCCTGACGAGGACAGCTCCTGTGGACCCTCATGTAGGAGGTTAGTTACACAGGAGCCCGCAAAGGCGCGATGGTCGGCCAATCACGGGCCGAGACGTCACAAGACAGCAGGTGTCACGTGACACAGCAAGACACGCCGGCCAATAGCGAGCGAGAGGCAGGAAGTCACCCGCACCTACAGACACTCACTACCATCTCGCTCTGAAAGTCTTTCTCATTCCCACGCTGGTACTATCATCACTACTGTTGATATAAAATACAACCCGTTGTCACAGACGAAAACAAAGACCACCACTGGACTGTCTGTGACAATGCGATTACTAGGAAAGAAAGAACAACATTCTCTGATAACTGTAGCCCATTTCGATGTCCCCGGCGAGCGCTAGTGGCTAACGAGAGGCGATTCTGCCAACGCTGGTAGACGTCACACCCCGCCCAAGATATGGGACGCTCAACATTTAGGCGAGCACCATATCTGATAAGGCAGAATGCCGACAAGACCCGCCACACCTAGCCACTCCAACAGAAATTAAATGCAAACCTCAATCTTAAATAAAACAACATATTATTAGCATAAAGAAAATCTTATAACTCCTCCCAAACACAATAGTATAATTTAGCCTGCTATGCTCCCTGAGCGAGCTTCACAGAGCCCAGCCTACTAAGTGAAAGACAGGTTCAACTTAAGACTTTAGCTATAACATTGGCAACTTACAATTAATTATCAAAAAGAAAGAGTTTTTATGTGATTTTTTTATTTAATTTTAATGTTGTTTTTGACGGCTGCTCTATAGGGGCAAGCCTGGTTTTTCTCCACTCAAACCCACACACCTTTGGTGTTCTACGCCGGATCATCCACCCTCGACAAACAGTCTGCAATCACATTCTCACAACCGGCAATATGGCGAATGTCTAGATTGTATTCTTGCAACATGAGTGACCAACGTGTCAGCCTCATATTCCGGTTGTGGAACTGGTTCAGAAATTTAAGAGGGTGGTGGTCGGTGTAAATCACCATGACTGGCCCGTAGGCAGGAACATATACTTCAAAGTGCCTGAGCGCCAACACTATTGCCAGCAGTTCTTTCTCCACCATAGAGTAGTTTTTCTGAGCGGAATTAAACTTCTTGGAAAAGAAACTGACTGGATGCTCCAAACCTTCCTCGTCTGTTTGCATTAAGACGGCACCAGCCCCTACACCGCTGGCTTCTGTTGCCAGCTGGAATGGTCTTTCATAGTCAGGGGCCCTGAGGATTGGGTGAGTGCATAGTAGGTGCTTGACCAGCGAAAAAGCCCTTTCACACTCAGGTGCCCACTTGAATTTTTTCTCTTTTGCTAGTAAATCTGTCAGAGGAGCTAACACAGTAGAATAACCCCGAATAAAACGGCGATAGCAACCGATCATGCCCAAAAATCTCATGATCTGCCGCTTGGTGGACGGGCTGGGGAACTGGTTAATAGCCTGTATCTTGTTTTGGGGGGGGCACACCTGGCCTAACCCGACCACAAACCCAAGATACTGCACAGTTGCCCGGACAAAGTCGCACTTGCCCAGATTGACCACCAAGCTGGCCTCACTGAGCTTCCGAAACAAGGCTTCTAAGTGCTCACAGTGACTCTCAAAGTTGTCATCGTAGATTACAACGTCATCTAGGTAGACAGTGCAGTTAGGGATGTCAGCTACTAACTCATTCATAAGACTCTGGAAGGTTGCTGGGGCATTTTTAAGGCCATACGGCATCACATTGCAACGGTAGGTGTTCCCATCAACCACAAACCCGCATACCCCCTTCGCCCGCTCAGACAAGGGCACCTGCCAGTAGCCTTTCCCGAGGTCTACCTTAGTTAGAAACTGTGCCTTACCAATCTTGTCTACACTATCGTCAACACAGGGAAGGGGATAAGCATTGGTGGGAGTCAACTCGTTCAATCTCCGAAAGTCAATGCAGAAGCGAACCTTCCCGTCAGGCTTGGGCTGCGGAGTGACAGGAGATGTCCACCTAACTGCCCCCTTCTCAATCAACCCCCGTTCTAACATATACTCTAACTCCGCTCTGAGGGCTGGGAGTTTAATGGGTGGAATTCTGTAGGGTACTGATTTAAAGGGGGGGGTGATCTCCCACGTCCACGTCATGCACCACTCGAGTTGTGAGGCCTGGATGCTCTGCAAACACAGTGGGGTATGAAGCAAACAGGCGCTGCACGGCTGCACACTGTTGCTCAGGCAGGTGCACTAGAGCATCGTCAGCCACCTGTCTGGAGTTCCCCGCCCACTGGTCAGCAGAGACATGACACTCCCAGTTATCTTCCACCTGGGCTTCACTGTCCCTCACTCCTTCTCCTCCATGACCGCTGCAGGTCAACACAGGGACAGCGAGAGGCTCAGGGGAGCGCCTCACAAACTCTTTCACCAGATTCACATGGCACAGCTGATTCTTTTTATGCCTATCTGGAGTAGTCACAAGATAGTCTAGGTCAGAGATCTTCTTTACCACCTTATAAGGGCCAGCATACTTGGCAGACAACGGATGACCTGGCAGAGGTAACAGAATCAACACCTCCTGCCCCACCTTAAACTCCCGAAGTTTTGTCTTCTCATCGTACCTGTCCTTCATCAGTGCTTGTGACCCTACCAAATTCCTACCTGCCAACTCTAGGCTTCTCAGCATTCTCTCTCTGCTCTCGAGGACATACTTTAACATGGAACATGGTTTTGCTGTGCCCTCCCAGATTTCTCTAACCATGTTGAGGGGGCCTTTGATCTGATGTCCGAAGACTAACTCATTGGGACTGAACCCGAGGCTTTCACCAGGTACCTCCCGAGCAGCAAATAATACATAGGGCAACCCAAGATCCCAATCCTTGCCATTTTCAACACAGTAACAACGCAGCATGCTTTTCAGAGTCGAGTGCCACCTCTCCAACACCCATTGACTATCTGGGTGATAGGCTGAAGAGACAACTGTACTGATACCGTGCTGCTGCATGGTCTGTTTGAAAAGGTTGGAAGTAAAGTTGGACCCTTGGTCTGACTGCAATTCCTGCGGGTACCTGTACCTAGAACAGTACAATAGCAAGTTACGAACAACAGTCTTAGCAGTACCATTTCGCATGGGGTATGCATCCGGATAACGAGTGGCAACATCCATGATTGTGAGGAGGTACTTGTTGCCTGCACTAGTAGGGGGTAGAGGGCCTACCATGTCGATTATAACCTTACTGAATGGTGGCCCGATTACAGGAATAGGGTGTAACGGAGCCTTGGGAATACACTGGTTTGGTTTACCTACTGTCTGGCAGGTACTGCACATTGCCACCCATGACGCCACATGTGCCTTCATACCTGGCCACCAAAACAATTTCGCCAATGCTGCTACCGTCTTACGTACACCCAAATGCCCTGCCAACGGTACATCATGCGCCAACCTCAGTAGGCTATCACGGCACACACTAGGCACTACCAACTGGTCAACCACTCTCGACCCACCCTCCCAACTCCGTCTGGGATCTAGAAAACGCCTGTACAAGATGCCCTCCACACGAAAGAAGTCCCCCGGCTTTGCATCCCCGTCCTCCTCAAGTTCAATTGCACCGTTACTACACTTCAGAAGCTCAGGATCACCTAGCTGCAGCCGACAGATATCCAAAGGACCAAATTTATCTAGGTGCTCCCGGAGCAACTTATGGCCTCCCCCGATACTGGGCTGTTCGATCTTATCTTGCTTACGTGTGTAACGGTACTGTCTCGGAGTTTTCTCACGCCCTACCTCCTCACCAAGTGTGACAGGTTCTGGGGCCACTCCGGACCTAAACATTGGTGCTAATACTGAGTCGCCAAGAATAGCTGCTGGACCAAACTCACAAAACTTCTCCCAACTTTAGCTTTCTCCTTCCGACCGTTCCTCCGCTGGTCTAGAGACTGAGGAATAGGATGTGACACCTTAGATGCACGAGATTGGGTGACAACACACGCCATCTGCTGTAATTGACACCTCTCGACCAACTCCTGCCCCTCCCTACTAACGTCGGCCGCCCTCTCGGCAACGACTAAGGTTGGAACCTCAGAAGTAGGCACCGCAAAGTCGTTACTGAGAAGAAGGTCGACGCCCTCTACTGGCATTTTCTCTACGATTCCAACATCTATCTCTCGTGTCACACCATCAACCTCCAGCTCCACTCGAACCAACGGGTATGACCGTGTAGCATTAATACCCTGCACCACAACTACCCGTGCCGCGTTTATAGGTTGGCCTGTAAAGTTTTTCATCAGAGTCTGAGATGCACCTGTATCACGCAACAACTCCAACCCATGCTTGCAACCAGCCCAACTCACGCAGCCACGCCCTCTATGGTCGCAAAAAGCATCGCGGACAGGTTTCGAGCCTTCCGGACACTCCTTCACTGGCTGTGCCCCCGCATTTGACATATCACCACGGGTAAATGCAGAAGACCTCAGAGACACCCCAATGTTGCGAGCCAAAGACACAACTGCTGCAGATTGGTTACTAGGGCAGGAACGTGCAAAATGCCCCTTTTTATGACACTTAAAACACTCTACTTCACCCTTGGACTTCCCCTGAGGTGGGGAAGGGCCCTGACCTTTCTTAAACGGGATGGTTTTTTGTTTTTGATCAAAATTATTATCATTGCTCTTGCTTTTGTTATTAAATGTTGCATCACTGACTCGGGGGGGTGGAGTGTTGCGCCCCTTGTTAACTACATCGGTCCGTTGTGCAGACCCGTACCCACGAATCAGCGATAATCTCAGGTCAGCCAACTCAGCTGCCTCTTGTAGAGTTTTAGGACGTTTCTCTTTGAGGTTCAAAGTCAGGTCGCCGCCTGTGCATTTAAAAAATTGCTCTAGAAGGACTAACTGCTCAATCTCTTCGAACGTCGTCACCTTCTCTGTCCTCAGCCAATTTCTCAAAGCATCAGACAGTTCCCGGGCATGTTCTAGTAAAGTGCACTCACGACCCTTCGTAACACCCCGAAACTTCAACCTATATGTCTCTGGTTGTAACTTGTACACCCGCAGAACAGCTTCCTTTAATACCTCATAATCGATGCAAGACTCCAAGGGCAACGCATCATATGCCTTGAGTCCTTTTCCAACCAACCTAGAGGAAACAAGGGCTGCCCACTTAACCTCGGGCCATTGGTGCTCCCGGCACTTCTTCTCAAAACGCAGGAAAAACTCGGTGACACCCGACTCGTCAAATGCAGGGACTAACTTAAGAAGGTGCGATAAAGACTGATCAAGACCTCAATTCCCAGAACCGAGACGCTGCCCTGTCGACTCCACCCGAGACTTCTCAAGCTCTATGTCTGCACAGTACATGGCCTTTCTCTCCTCAGCCTGAATCTTAGCCATCCCAAGCTCAGATTCCCGCTGCTGCTGCTGAATCTTAGCCATCCCAAGCTCAGCCTCATGCTTTCATTGCTCAGCCTGCTGGTTAAGTTTGGCGAGTTCGAGCTGAAACAACATCTCGGCAGACAAACCTTGAGGAGGAGGTGCTACTATCGGGGACCCACCCCGTGAATCACCTAGAGGCATACCCAACCGCCAGCGGGCATCGGCCTGCGGGAACGTACCCGGCTCTGGAGCCCGAGGGGGCGCCATGGTAGGAGTCGAGTGGAATGGGGGCTGGGCAGAAGGTGCCCCAGCTCCCGCTCCACCCGAAGCCCCACGCACCTCACTGAGCACACAGGTAACCAGCTCACCTCTCGACAAACCGCTAGTACCGGGAAACCCTAAGACCGTGGATACACACTGCAGTCCGTACCGGTCTAGCCCCGACACACGATCCGCTGACACAGGCTCCTCCAAAAATATCCGAGCATCCTCCTCATTGTTCACCACCCGAACGACGCTTAACAACTCCACCTTCTCCACCTCCTCGCCTGTGCCCTCACTATGTAGGCCTACTGATCCGTCGTTCGACATAGTGTCCACCAGAAATCCTCAACGTTTATAAAAAAAAAGAAGTACCTACTCTCATGTAGCACTATTCACTCAAAAAATGCTTGAAGACAACTCAAGTGCTATACTACGTTGCCCAAAAAAAATCCAACGTGTCCAAAATATTCGTCAAAAACAAATGTCCAAAAATCCTGCAATTATTTCTTAGTTCACTAAATCCTAGACTAAGGTCGCCATTTGTTATGACGACTAAGATAAGATACTAGGCAAGGTCGCCATTTGTTACGACCGGGACTACGAATAAAACAAGGGCACTAAATGATTGGACTAGTAATAGGGCACTATGCAACAACAGTACGCTAGATCCAAATCCTCGAACTTATATGCCGGCGAACAAAACACCTATACCCTCCCGGGTTAATCTGCGATAGCGGGGTATCCTTAACTGGGCATAAATGTACTCTACTTCAGGCTAACCGACACTGGTATAGCCTGATTACAAACAAGGTGCAAGTTACGTTAAAATGCATAAAAAGAAATCTATGGAAAGATCAATTAAATCACTGCAAGATTTAATACAATAAAAAGATGCTTCAATACAGTTACTCTAAACAACAATAAACTCTTCACTCCTATCTGAAAGAAAGTGAAGTATAGTCCTACAGCATAGACCTGGAAACTTCAGAAGAAAGTCTGATGCTCATAAGATGCCCGTACTGATCTTGAACTATATGAAGGCAGGAGGCAGGACACCACACGTGTAAATCGAATACACAAAAAGATAGGACATATAAGGTTAACTGACACGAGAATACTATAAATGCGCAACGGTAGTAATGCTCGACACTAAAAAAAGTACTTCCTCATTAACGAAACAGTCTGCTATGGTTGTGTGGCTCAACAACAACCTAGACTAATAAATGCTGTGAATAATAATGCGTACATATCAAAGAGCTTATATTAAATACTAACAAGTGTCTACTCGATTAATAATGTCTAGCTGGGATACTCTAGGTAAGGAACTGGGGTTGAGCAAGACAGGCTCGTAGCCTAGCGATGCCCTTAAGACTGCATCCTTTAAGTTACGTTAATTGACAAGGGGGGCTCTCTTGATAGATCCAGATCACAAGTATCTGTTTCTATCCTGGCGACCCTCTAAAGACAAGCAAAGAGGCAGCAAAGTGTGGAACTGGTACAGGCCAAAACCCTCAGTCAACACAATGCTGCACTCGCAGCATATATATATATATATATATATATATGTGTGTGTGTGTGTGTTTTCAGTTATCGCCAACATATTACTTTAAGTTTCAGAAACACCTATAGTAAAAGGAGAAATAATACAGAAATTCAATAAACCTCTTCAATATGATTACCACTTACCGGTATTTATAGTTGCAGTTACTTCTATAGTCCTGCATTCGGTTTAGGCGTCTATTACTCAGAGATTAAAGGAATATAATCAAGTTCCCAATTTACCTGTTAACAATATATCTAATTCAAAAGTTTTACTAACAGGACATTGCTACTGATTCCAAGGAAAACAATACGGTGGTGGCATTGTAGGATATATTATATATATAAAATAAATGTAGATACTGTAGGGTATGCTAAGTATTATAATGAAGGTGATGACATCGATGTGTGTGTGTGTGTGTTTTGGGGGGCGTCATCTGAAGTTGTTGTGCTACAATATAAAACAACAATCCTATCCTCATCTTTTCCACAAAAGCCATGCACATCACGTTACCAGAGAAATGTTTGCCTATGCCCGAACTAATGTTGTTGTTCATATGACTGATATATACCTCTGTTGTTCTCTTTCAGTAAATGTGATCCGGTATGCACTAAATAATGTATTGATAATCAAGCCCTGCTATGCTATATAGCGCAATGCATAGTAGTGTGAAATGAAATGGCTCCAGTTATTTAAATGTGGCAACCCTTTACTTGACTATTTGATCGTTTGCCCTCCCCACACCTCCACCACCACCACAACCATATGGCTGTGTGGAAGGACGGGCAGGGTTCTTGTTGGGCTTGGTGAAGTCGATTTAATTGCCTTTGCAAAAGACTGAAATGTCTGAAGTGATGTAAGCAATAAAGAGAAATGGTATTTCGAGTTAGGAAGCGTAAAAAATAAATATATTTTTTCATGATATATTTACTATACGCCATCGTATGCACTTACCTACTATGCAAACATGTTTCTATAGCAACTAGAGGTGATAGTAGTCTTCAAAATGCATTCTATCTATCTATCTATTGCCTGACGCCGCGATCCCCGAAGGGGTTGCCACGAACGAACCGCCCCCATGCACCTCTGTCCCCGGTCAGTCGACGCCCCTCCCCCCAACCAGCACCGCCTTTGTTCATATACTTCCTCACTCCATCCTTCCACCTCTCCTTCGGTCTATCTCTCCCTCTCTGTCCTTCCACCTCGCTCTCGTACACCCTCTTAGATATTCTCTTGCTTTCCATACGTTCCATATGGCCGAACCATCTCAAATTGTTCCTTTTCACACTTTCCAGCACATCTACCTCCACACCACACCTCCTTCTTACTTCTTCATTAGTCAGTCTATCCCTCCATGTAACTCTGCACGCACTTCTTAAGTAATTCATTTCCACTGCTCTCACTCTTGATATGAGTCTCTTCTCAAACGTCCATGCTTCGCTTCCGTAAGTCAGTGTCGGGATTACCACACTGTCATGCAAGGACTTCTTCACTTCCATACTGACCACCCTATTTCTTGTTACTGCTTTCAGCGTTCCTACAACCCTCTTCCCCTGTTGTACCCTCTCCTGCACTTCTTCATCTTTACTCAACACACTGCCCAGATACTTAAAAGAGCTGACGATCTCCATAGCCTGACCGTTCAGCTTCACCTCACACTCTGTGACTTCACCACTTTCGAAGACCATAAACTTGCTGTTTCTCGCATTTACCTTCAAATTCCGTTTTTCGCACACTGTTCCAAACTCATTTACCAGACCCTGCAACTCCCATTCATTATCACTCATCAGAACTGTATCATCCGCAAACAGCAGTATAGGTAGCTTCCACTCGTTTCCCTCCCTTTTTCAGCGATACACCAACATCCACTGCTCTTGATAGTATTTCTTTCATGACTCCGTCCATATAACTATACAGTAAACAACCAATGTGCATAATGCAAATAAACTAAAAAACACCAATATTTCTGGCCTTTAACCGTCATTATTCTAATAATTTGTCTGCATTAATTTGTTCATAATTATTAATATATTGACGCACTTTATAATATAAAGATTTTAGTATGTCAAACATTAGGCGACTTTATTCAGATTTGGAAACGTCTATTATAGTAAGAAGGTTAAACACAATAAGTCAACCCTTTTGAACACGATGATTATTACAACCAATATATTTTGACCACCTTTAACCCTTCAATCAGACAACGATATGTTTTTTGTTTTGTTATTAATGTTACTGCTAAGTGTTCTTGCTAACATTAGAAAGGACCTCTAAGGATCAAAGGGTTAATTATAATTTCATTTCATAATTTAACTGTCTGGTTGAATACAATTGTGTGTCGGTTGCTAGGATATACACACATATTTACATACTCTATTTGAAAAGATTAAGAAGGATCTCTCACATTCTGAGGAGAAAGCTATTCATTACCAGGGCGCTTTTTGAGTATTCGGTTCCAAGATAATAAGAACACGGTAATACATAGCCACCACATAACTCTTAAAGTATAATTTTCATACAAAAGCAAGTTCAGACATTTACACTACAAACTTCATGTCATAACAAATTTTAAATATTACTGTCAATAATAGTTATATGCCAAACAATCAATATGCAGGCATCCTAAATTCAACCATTCACCTGTGAGTCATTAATACCAGTCGTGCCATCTCGATTAAAGTGAAACGAAGCCCAAGCCACCTGCCACCGACACTCTCACCTTTTCTGCCATGCCTAAAATATTGAGTAAGGATAGGTTATGTATTAATACTAACTTTAAGCTTCTTCATTTCATATCCATTTATTATCTAACATCATTCTGGAACATCTACTAACCCTCCAGTAATGCAAATAATGAAGAAAGTAGAGTTTCCTGATATTTTATCGTTTCACCCAATCACGTCCCGTCTTTCACACGCTATGGGATTTGAGGGATTCATTCATAAAACTACGTTGTTTACAATGGATGCAATGCCAGACACCTCCACACACCACAACATTTTTGTTCAGGACTAAGTTGGCCAACTGTACTTGAGCTGTTAGACAAGCTAAAACCACAAAAGTCACCTGGGCCCGACTCCATATATCCTAGAGTATTAAAAGAATGTAAGGAAGAAATTAGTTACCCTTTAACTCTTACCGTCATATTTAGTTACGCAAGTTAAGGGTTGCCTGAGCGCCCAGTATTTCCCCCACAACACTCTTTCTCATACTGAAGGACCGTTAGAAGTCGGAGGAATTTGGGGTTGCCACCAAATGACAGATTATGATCTAAATTACCTAACTTACTGAGCTCAATATGACGCAAATTGCGTCATGAACTTATTATTGAGCTATTTCACTAAGTTCATATGACAGGATCGCGTTATATGATACTTTAGGGCGAAACCGCCATATGACGGAGAGAGTTAACAGCATTATTTAATATTAATAATTATCTTAATTCGGGTTTAGTCCCTGATGAATAGAAAATTGCAAATGTGGTACCAATATTATAAAAAGGTGACAAATCTATTGCATCAAATTATCGTCCAATTAGTTTGACATCAGCTGTAGGTAAACTATTAGAGTCATTTATTGCATGCAAAATCAGAGAGCACCTAGAACGTCACCAATTAATTAAAGATTCCCAGCATAGATCCACAAAGGGTAGGTCTTGTCTCACTAATTTGTTGACATTCTTTTCCCAAGTATAGGAAGCAGTTGGCAATGACAAAGAATATGATGTAATATATTCATATTTCAGTAAAACATTTGATGAAGTCCCCCACAAAAGATTGGTGAGGAAAATGGAAGCTCATGGAATAGGGGGAAATCTATTCAGATGGATTAGGGCATGGTTAATTGGTAGGAAGCAAAGAATTAGCATAAATGGTATACAATCAGACTGGAGTATAGTTAAGAGTGGAGTTCCACAAGGATCTGTTTTAGGCCCTCTGCTATTCATCATGTATATTAACGACCTCGATATAGGAATAACTAGAACACTCAGATAACACTAACATAGGAAGAGTGATACATTCTGATCATGATATTCAGGCTCTCCAAAGAGATCTGGATACACTTCACGAATGGGCAGTAAATTGGCAGATGAAGTTTAATGTAGATAAATACAGTGTAGTAAAATTTGGGAAATTGATAGTAAATGCAGGATGTAGATTAGATAACGTGAAAATATGAAACTCGGAGAATGAAAAAGATTTGGGAGTCATCGTAAACTGTGATTTCAGGCCTAGAAATCAATGCATTAGTGCTCGAAATAAGGCAAATAGAGTTCTCAGGTTTATATCTAGAAGTGTGAATAATAGAACTGCAGATGTAATCTTAAAACTTTATCTAGCGTTAGTAAGACCACATAATTATGGATTTCGCTGTCCAATTTTGGTGTCTTTATTACAGAATGGACATAGATTCCTTGGAGAGGGTACAGCGAAGAATGACAAAAATTATCCATAATTTAAGAAATATTCCATATGAAGAAAGGTTGAGGAAATTAGGCTTACATTCGGTAGAGAGACGTAGAGTTAGAGGGGATATGATAGAGGTGTTCAACTGGGTTAGTGGGATAAATAAAGGGGACATGAAAGATAGCTTGACAAAGTAGCTTGGATACGTTTCTGTCATGACCATCCTCTAGTGGGGTTTCCCAGGGGGAAACAAGGCGTCGGAGATGATGATGATGATGATGACATGAAAGATGTACTAAAGCTCAGTGATAGCGAAAGAACTCAAACAAATGGTTTCAAATTAGTTAAATTTCGTTTCAGAAAAGATACAGGCAAATATTGGTTTGGTAACAGAGTTGTAGATAGGTGGAATAGGCTACCGAGTGCTATAGTTGGATCAAGAACGATAAAGAGCTTTAAGATAAACTTAGATAGGCATATGGACGAGATGGGTTGGGTGTGAGGCGGATCACCCGGGTGTACACTGATCGGCTTGGCTTATGAAGACCTCTAACCGTTTTGGTGAGGTCGGTCCTCATGGTGTTAGTGTGTTGGGCCTATAATTAGGCCTTATAATTAAGGTTGGGTGTGAGAGGGTTGGGCGTCATTTGCCTCAGCTCCCTCCCCCCCCCCCCCCCCACACAAATACCAAGACCTTCATCAGACTTCCAAGACTTGTGTATATAAATAATTCATAACGCCTATTAATAGGACATTTTGTATGTACAGTAGACAGGAATACAAAGGAAAGGTAGCCACAACATATGCTGATTGTAACGAGGTTGCTTGTAAACTGAAATGCTAGGTGAGAAGGGAATTTAATCCTCCCGAAAATATCTGGCCCTGGTCAGTAGGCATACCAAACTTGCGCGCTAACCACTGTACTACCACGGAGGTATACAATAGGATAGCCACCTTAATTCTCCTTGAAAGTACCAGGTGATAGTCTCGTGGTGATTCATGTGGTGGGTTTGTTAGACTTCTCTACCAATGACTATTTTACGCTTTCCCAGACGTCAACTCAGGTAGTTTTTTGGTTGCGGGATTTTTGCGGTTACAGGGTATTACACAAATTAAGGTCAGGTCACCAGACATATTGGTTTATCTCACCAATAATATTAGGAAAACTGTTATTATTTGCCTTAATATGAGTCGTGGCAACTTGTGCAATACTACTTTATTTTACAGTGAAGTGCATTAGGCCTAATCAGTTGACACAGACAAATTGACAAAATATAATGTAACACATACAGTTGGTAGGCTTATGTTACTTATTCATTGAGCCAGAGATGTGTGTTTGTGTGTGTTTAACTTTTAAAACTGACCAATTATACTTCTTAACATAGGTAGAGGATTGGGTTTAGTAGGAAAGAATGGTGGTGAATGGGAGTTGAATCAGTTGCTGTTTGTTGCTGACACAGCGCTGGTGGCGGATTCTGAGGAGAAGCTGCAGCGAGTAGTAAAAGAGTTTAGTGTGGTATGTGGGAGGAGGAAGCTGAAGGTGAATGTCAACAAAAGTAAAGTAACTGTGCGTAATAAAGATGCTCGTAGGGTGAATCTAATGTACAATTGGATGGGGAAATGCTGGAGCAAGTGGAGTGTTTTAAATAACTAGGAGGAATGATAAGCAAGGACGCAGGTGTGGAAATGGAGGCAAGACAGAGTAAGTGAGGGAAGGAAACTTTTCGGTGCAATTGGAAGTAAGTGGAAGGTGAAAAATGTCGGAATGAAAGCTAAAAGTGCAATGTATCGAAGGATAGTTGTACCAACAGTGATGTATGGGGATGAAACCTGGGGTCTGTATAGAAAAGATAAAAGAAGGTTGGATGTGATGGAAATGAGCTGCTTGAGGAGTATGTGTAGAGTGACGCATAGAGGCAGATTGAGAAATGAAGAGGTATGAAGAAGAGGGGGACAACAGGCTACCCAATCGGCCAGAGTGGAAAAAATGGTGTTATGCTGGTATGGGCATGTTGAACGAATGGGAGATGAAAGGCTTACACAGAGAATAAATGAGCTAGAAACAAGGGAAAATAGATCGAGAGGAAGACCTCGGAAGAGATGGAGAGATGGTGTGAAAGAAGTGTTGGAAGATAGACATAGGACTGAAGAACAGGCAAGATAAGTGGTGATGAATAGGAATGCATGGAGAATGATTGTTAATAGATGAGTGAAAATACGGTCCAAGGGAGTGGGGGTCGGGTGCCAGTTGGACTAGAGAATAGTCTGTCAAGCGCCTGATCCAGGGAGCCCATCTATGTGAAGGGTCATGCTTGGAAGTTATGTGGGCTGGCATGTGGTGGTGGGGCTTCGCTGTGTGTCTGCCTGCTGTGACCAGAACCTCTCCGAGATGTCTGGGACCTGGGGGTGGCTGGAGGTCCCTAGTAATCCTTTGTCTCTGGGTCTTCTCCTGGACGGCCTAGATGTTTGTGAAGTTTTATTTTTGCTTTATTGTGTTGTTTCTGTTCAAGCTTTGTCTCGATTCAGCCACCCCCAGCTATGGGGTATGTGCTTGAGTATATACATACATTCATACATCATACATGTAGCCTAAACTGTAGGCTAATTCTGTATTTCTGTTTCAGGAAACATTGTCTTTCATCTAGTGCTGCTCACGTGTAGGCCTATTTGTGAGATATACTTGATATTAATGACGGCTGGGAATATACAGACATTTAGTAGCTCATATACAGTATATACAGTATATATATAAATATGTATATATATATACAGGGTGTATTAAAAAAAAACACTTACAGAGCTCAAGTGCTAAATACCGATTAAAAACAAGTTAACTTTATTCTATAATAAAATACAAAATAATTAATCATCAATGATTTAATAGACATACAGTAAAATATTCAGTATCGTCCAAGCATGTGCTATAATCCAAACATTGGCATTGGTCTCTGCCCCCCCCCCCCCCCCCCCCACCACCACCACCAGACACACAAACAATCTCCTAGTTTATATCAAGGAATGTTGAATTATAAACATAATTAGTTTTTGGGGTGGAAACATGTAAGTAATGTTCCCTTTATAAACCGTTTACAACTCAAATAATTTTCTGCTAATACCAGACATGTTTGTATTTTCCTTTTAACATCGGAAAGACCGAAGGCCTTTTGAATGAAGCAATTTACATCCTCAAGTGGTCTGCAGACATTAACCTCTGAAGTGCGCATGGGGGGTATGAGACACCCCACTCCTGTGCTGACGTATTTGAGCTGTTCCCATCACTAACATCGTTATTTTACCATAAATAGCATTAATACTTATCCATATGCACCTATTATAGGTTGATTATAAAGGTATTAACCTGTTACAACAATAAAACAAGTGGAAACAGCGTTTGGATGGTCAAAATCGGCGATACAGGCCGGGAGTTACATAATGTATGGCTGAGGCAACCTCCCTTCCCACCACTTTCTCCCACGTCTGGAGAAAGACTGTCGATCGATACTCTCTCTCTCTCTCTTGCGCTCGCTTGCTAACAGTGATGACAATGCCCTGCTTGCAACTCGCTAATGTTAGCACGAAAATATACCACAGAATAAGGGAATAACAGGGAAAATAGGTGATAACTGAAGGAGGGGAGGTGGAGGAGTGATATTTGGCATGGCCCAGGGGCAATAAAAAAATAAAAAAAATAAAAAAATAAAAACAATTTTTTTTTTTATTTTGGATGTTTTAAATGGATTTTTGTTTTCCCTTACTCTTAACCCTTTGGCGCACGATGACTCTATGTGAGTCATTAGGGTATTTTTCCCTAAGTGCATGATGACTCTATGAAAGTCATTAAACTTAAAAATATTCGCCCAAAATTAAGTTTTCGCCTGACGCGCGTCATATTTGGCACATATACTCAGTATTACGTCTAGTTCAATGGGTACAATTGGCAACTCCCTTAGTTTAACGGTTGACTCATGGCTGGCATGGGAAGAGAGCAGAGTACAGCTCAGTCTGTTTTCGATATTTTCACGTTTATTCGTGTATCTCAGTAACTATTTAGTTTATAGTAATTCTGAAGTTACCAGTGGAATCCTCATAAAATTCCGCTTCCATACAATTATGTATGCAAATCAAAAATGTTGTTGGCAAAAGTTTGAGCTAGCGCGAGTTGGACACAGGTATTTCGCTTCTTGTTTTACAATTCTTATTTCGGAGTGCCCCAATGTGGTTGTTTTGTATTTATTCTATGTTTTAACTTGCTTATCTTCAAGTTCAATCAATACCGAAGCCGATGGTACCTCATTTATCCCCGACATATTAACTCAAAGTAGAAAAGAAAGCTTCCCATCTCATTAACTCACGTCCACTCACCAATTATCTGCAGAATCTCTCTCTTCGCCTCAATGTTGAATCTCTCTCACTATTCTAGCACTATTACAATAATCAGTGTTCCTCAGAGCTCTCTCAGTGTATACTACCCCCTCTTCATAGAGCATGTAGCACCCATCTTGCAACACAATCCTACCCCTACTCTGTGCAGCTCGCCAACCCAAGAGTGCAATGTTATTCTCAATCTTCTACTCAACAGCTGAGCTCTGGAACTCTCTCCCAGAATCAGTCTTGCCCTCATCCTATGACTTAAATTGCTTTAAGTCCCTTGATCTTGGCCCTATCACTCTTTCAACTCTGGGATGGCACTCGTCACATACAGTTCTGCCTTTTGTCTCTCTCATTCATATAGACATAAAGAAAACTGGGAGCATGCGAGGTGGCGTATTTGGATCATGTTGTATCAAAGAAAGCAATTCAACCAGATCCAGTTAAAGTGCGAGCTATCACAGAGATATCTCCACCCACTAATGATAGGAAGGTTAGAGCCTTTTTTGGGAATGCTTCATACTATCGGATATATATACCCAATTTGTTCATGATCTCAAAACCCATGACTATACGACTGGAAAAAGGGAGGAAGTTTGATTTGGGCTTCGAAACCTTAAAGGAGAAACTGATCTCCAACCAACCCTACCAGCTATCTACTGACACCTCTAATGAAGGGTTAGGTGCAGTACTGTCACAAAAAGAATAAGAATAAGAAGGCATTGTGGCCTGTGCTAATCGGGCTTTGAAGAAGGGGGAGAAGAATTACAATGCTACAAAAAAAAAAAAAAATCTAGCCTTAGTGTGGGCAGTGTAATATTTCTGACCATACCTAGCTTGGGTATACTTTTAAGTAATCACTGACCATCATAGACTACAGTGGCAGAGAAAGATAAAAAACGATGATTGACTATTTGTAAGATGGAAGGGGATCTTAGAGGAGTTATCGTGTAATGTCAGACATCGACCAGGCAAATAGCATACAAACGTAGATGGATTATCCAGATTACCAATAGCTCAGGTACAGTAGCCCAACTAAGCTTTGCGAAAAAATTAGGTACGTGGCACCTGTCTAGTTTGCACTCCCATCCCAAGCCTGCGTGGTCGTGTCTAGCAGAAACCTGTGGTGTCTAAAGGCAAATTTTTGCGCTTCGAGTGTATTCGGCTCAATAATCGGGCAACATCGAGTATGATTCTGGTATGTTCGAGTCGTTCTAGTCATGCTCTGGTCATCACCCGAAAGTTAGGATGAGTCGGCCAAAAGTTAGTGTATGCGTTAACTTTTGGGAAATCCTCGAGTGCGTTCGGGTCAAAAAACCGTTACAAAATCCTCGAGTCACCTTCGATTTACATTCGATTCGTATTCGGCTTACATTCTACCATATTCTGATCGTATTCGACCTATTCGAGTCACTTTCGAGTAATTTTTTTTAACCCGATTCATACCAGAATTGATCGAACCTAAATCGAACCTAAGTGGACTTAGACCCGATGATGTAGACCGTAACCCGAATTAGACTCGATGCTCAGTGGAAAATTCCTACATAAACTTGTTCGAAAGTCTACTGTTCTCGATGCTGACCCGAATTTTAGGATGATGACTGGATGGATACCCGAATACTACTAGAAAATGACTCAATGCATGTCCGACATTCCTAATTAGACTCGATGAATACTCGATCGTGATCCGAATGACTAGAATGTAAGTCGAAGGGTTGTCGAAGCCAAGTCGAATCAAACCCGAACGCGAGTCGATGGGCGGAGCCACGTGAAGCAGGCCCGTGTGCGGTTGGAGCGGCCCAAATTATCGTACACTGCCACCCCCGCACGGGCCCTATATATTAGCGGGTGCGAGGCATTCGCTCCATTCCACATCAGCACCCACCGCCCACCACGTCTCTCTCGCCCACCACGTCTCTCTCGCCCACCACGTCTCTCTCTCCAACTCTTGTCGCCAACATGCCCGGTAACTATGGTAAAGGAGGCAAGGCAGTGAAGAGGCCCCGCAAATTTACCATGGAGTCTGTGGACCTGTTTGCCACCCAGCAATCCCAAGATGAAAGCGAGGAGGAAGTAGTATGGTGGTAGTGTCCGTGTGTCTCTCGCTGTGCCACCCATGGCTTGACGCTGCAGCTTCGGGGTTTCCTTGGTCGTCGTGGCCGTCGAGGTTGAGCACGTTGGGGTTCACGTTCTTTGTCCATGATGGCGCGGGCAGTAATCTGATATCTGAGGTTGGCATTAACTATCTCCTGCCTTAAGATTGCTACTCCAATGCCTCGTCATCAATCTCTTCTGGTCGTGATGGGTCCGGGAGGTTGCTTTCCTGTGACATGTTGCTGTGTTGGGTGCACTTTACAAATGAAGTTTGTGTGAGCACACCCTCTCTTTATATAGTGGGGTGATGCATAACCTCATAATCGTGTCATAATCGACTTATTCTAGTCACGTTCGACTTACATTCTGGTTTCATTCCGGTTGGGTTCCTGACTTCGGGTGGGGTTCGGTTTTCGTTCGGTTTTAAGTCGGGTTACTTCGGGTGTGATTCGGTTTTAACTCGGGTTGGTATCTGCTTCTCGGGTCACCGTCGATTAGCTTTCGACTCATGGTCGATTCAATTCCGTTAAACTTCTGGTTAGTTTCGAGTAATATACGGGATAACATCGACTCGTATTCGAGACGCATTCGATTCCCTCGGGTTGCGTTCGAATTGCTTTCTAGTCATAGTCGGGGTACGAGTCTCATTCGGGGACTTCGGGTGAATTCGGGTGAAAAGTGCAAGTCATTGCCTTCGGGTTACTGTTGGGTCGCGGTCGACCTCTGTATGACGCGGCCTTTAACCCTTAATTAGCGGCGAGCAACATAAGTCGAGTATAATAAATCTGGACTATCTGGCGGCGCTCGACATAGGTCGTGTGGCAATTTCAGCATGTAATGTTGCTGAGAGAGAGAGACAAGTGGTGGCAGGAGAGTAGCGAGCGTATGACTGCTCCAGACCACCGCGGCGAACCTACTGACATGAATCCCACCTCCTCCCTCCCTCTCTCACTCGCTATATACGGAATTGTATGGGGAAAGTGCCGAATTACATGCTTTTTGCACTCGCGTTGCACGGTTGTTGCAAGAAAACTAGCCATCATAAAAGGATCATTATGGTGTCATTGGAAAGCTCTGTTTATGCCCTTTCAGGGATAGATACTTGTTTTACGCTCTGGCTCTTATTTAGGCATGAAAATGATCACGTAAACAGCCCTATTTTGGGTAAAAACACCCCGCTGGGCGGTACATATAAATAAACCGCCTAGGCCGCTCGCAAGGTGTTAAGGCCGCGTCATACAGAACTCGAATCCACCAGAACCCACCGGAATGAATACAAAAATTCAAATTTTAGCCACTTCTTCCCGATTCTGGTCTATTCTTGTAAGTGTTCTGGTTTGATTCTTGTCTATTCTTGTGATTCGAGTGATGTTCTAGTCGTCACTCGATTGATCGAGTGAGTGAGCAAAAATTTAGTGCATGCGTTAACTTTCTACGATTTATCGAGTGAAAAAAACGTTAAAAATTATCGAGTTACATTCTAGTCGTATTCTGGTCGCATTCGAGTCGCATTCTACCTATTCTGGTCATGTTATGATGTAATGTTTATAGTCGATGCCGACTCGAATTACTTGAATGTAACTCAATGCCACTCGATAATGACCGGAAGTCAACTGGATGAGAAGTTGATTATTCCACTTTAACCCGTTGAGCCCCGGCTAGTTATAATATTTTGTTCACCCCAGTCCCAAGCCATTTTCACTTATTTTTTTTGTTTGTTAAAATGGAAGACAAGGATGAGAAAAGAAAAAAAAAAAAAAAAATCACCTCTGACATTTTTTTTTTGGGGGGGGGGGGGGGGGCCCCGGTGGGAGGTTGAGGGGGGGGGGAGCCACAAAAAAATTTGTTGAGCCAAAATGGAAGAGAATGGTGAGAAATGAAGACAAAAATAAAAAAAAACTCATTTCGGTCATTTGGGGGGCGGGGGGGGGGGGTTTCAATAGTTCGTCTCCCCCGCATGACCACCCTCATGGGAGCACTAGGGTAAAAACTGAGTATGGCATTGTACGGCATACATCCTAAGGAGTATCTCACATAAATCTCAAGCCTCTAGCTCCCATACAACCGGAGTAATGAAGGTTCAAAGTGGCGGTGAACTAGGGGTGTAAACTATCCCCACTAAGCCCACCACCACCAGCCGCACGGCTGTCTCGGCCCGCTCACACCTACTGGCCCGGCTCCCACACACACTACGGTACCTCCCCCTCCTATTCTCCCGCCATTTCCTACCTTACGAGCCACGTAAGTGTTTTTTATATGTCGGACGCACGTGATGCGTCGCTGGGAGTTGGTGATCAAAGACTGCCGACGCAACACGTGCGACGCTGGGTCTCACCGGGTTAAAATTGAATGTAATGGAATGAGAGTTGAATATAACCCGAATTAAGAAGAATACAACTGGATGCCGACTAGAATATGACTGGTAAATGACTGCATACTTGCTTGATGTATCGAGTGTACACTGGATGTCGACTCGAACATGACTAGAAGTATTAGAATACAAGTGGAATCCAACTAGAAGGTAACTGGAATACAACCAGAATATAACTCGACTAGGTGTGGCCCCACGTTGGACATCACGCCACCAGTATCACCCCACCAGTACCACCAAAAGCGCCTCGATTAATCGTACATTGGCAACCATGCACGGGCCCCTATATATACGGGCCGGCAGAGAGATGCTCCTCACAGCCCCACCTACTACCGCATAGTATTTTTCAACTCATCGCCAACATGGTCAGAGGAAGAAAGGGAAGCAAGCTGGGCCAGAACAAGGTTAGGAAAACAGAGGAATCGATGGAGCTCTTCGCCTCACAGTCATCACCGCTACAACAGGAGTAACCAGAGCACGTTGCCGAGACCTCCGAAAGCGACGCAGATGACCAAGGTGGCGGTCAAACCGTCAACTCCGACCCTGAGGATGCTGGCGACACAACAGACGCGTCTGTCGACATAGTGAAGACACTTGGATGT